>JBBPBX010037098.1:17968-31101 GCA_038048925.1 Garcialebias charrua | reverse complement strand
CATCTCAACATCAACAACACATTTGGGCTTTACACGCAGACCACCACAACCCACAAGGGTCACGTTTGTGTTGGCTTGACTTTCTTTGTTTATCAGACCTGCCCGTTGTAGTTTTACTTCGGCTGCTTCATTAATGCTGCAGGCCATAGATCCGCTGTCCAACATACCACCTAGCTTCAGTAACCCACCAACCACAACTGGGGTGTAGAAAAGACTCTCACTGCTACTGACTTTGTGAATATTCTGAAAAACAACTTCAGAGTCCTTACAGTTGTCATTCACATTTGTATAAATAGACTCTGCATCAGAAACATCTACATTTTGGGAGTTTAAGCTGAGACCCGTACTGCCCCCCTCCAAATACAGGTCCGCTAGTTTCCCTGTGACTGGGTGTTGGAAGCGTTATTAGCTGGACAGGACATTCTAACATGACCAGGAGCAAGACAAGCAAAACAAAGTTTTTCAGACAGGCAGTGAGACATGGTGGTGTGACTCTTATCACTGCAGACCCTACATGCAGCCTCCTTGGGACGCCTGCTACGTGTTGACTGTTGAAACCTTCTCCCTGTCTCAGGTTGTACATCATGCTGCTGCATTCTTTCCATCATGTTTTGGAACATTTCGACCATCTGACTGAGCAGCTTGTTCTCCGACTGCTGAAGGTTTTGTGACACTGCTGTTGTGGAAACGCAGGCAGAAGAGCAGCCAGGAACACCTTTAACAGGATGACAGACTGGGTAAGTGGGATTGCTCACAGGATTCTGGCCTTGAGATGAGACATTTGGCACATTTTGGACAAAGTGTTTCTCAGGTGTTACAGTGACTGCTGAAGATATACTGGACTGTTCAGAGGGTATGGCAGCAGTCTGGCTCTTCAATTGGGCAGTGCTAACAGCTCTGTTACTAGCCCTCAACTCTCTCTGGTAATCATTGATTCTCAGCTGAACCTCACGAGTGGTCCACTCATGGATGGGCTTACACTTCAGAGTGTAGGATAACTCAGGGTCAGGGCAATATTTTACAAACATGACAGCCACTTCATCATTTAGGGTTTCTGTTGTCTTTCCTTGTCTTTGTAGGCCCTCGAGAGCCAGCTCAGCAGCTTTATTGAGCCTAATCCAGTAATCCACTGGGTTTTCTCTTGATCTGGGAAGTGTTGCGTAAAAATCAGCAAGAGGGAGACATGAAGAAGCATCACTAAAATAGTGCAGGAGGACACTGTAGATCAGTTCAGTCTTTTCTGTTACGTCGAGGCCTGGATCACTACGCATAGAAATCCGTACAACATCTCTGGCTTTACCCCTAAGATGACTTACAATCTCATCAGCCTGTTCTTGTACAGAGATGTTCTGCTTTTTGAGGTAAGTTTTAACCATTTCAATCCACTCCTGAATTGAACATGTATCAGTGCCATCACCTCTGTAAGACTGAAGTTCCTTATTTGGTTTGATATGGACAGTTACATTTGGAGTGTCATGTCTACTTGAACCACTCAGGTCAGTAGAACCAGTCTGATGACAACCAGTCATATTTACAACACCAGTAGACATCAGTTTTGTCACAATAGATTCACCAATCTGGGCTCCTAATTGCCCTACAATTTCAGTGAGACTGTTAACATCAATGTTACTGTTAGGTGTAGAAGCACGGGGGCCCTCGTTCACATTCATAGCAAAAGGGGTACAACCTAGGGTCTGACTTAGATTCACAGAACCTCCTGCTACAGTGGATTGAGCTATGTTCCTCTTACTGGCAATAGAACTAAGCCAGGCACCCCTACCCTTAGGTAACATAGGTGTATTAAAGGGATCCATAAAAAAAACTTTCAAAATATCAATGTACTTGCGTTGTGTTTTAACTTCAAATGACCAGTTTACTATTAAAACTAGAGGTAAAGCTTTCAATTTTCCTGTCCTTTATATGACCAACCACACAGGAAAATTGGGAGCGCAGAACAGGAGAACAGCACAGCATCCACGGCGACTTGCATCAAGCAGGTCTGAAGATCCTGAAGGTCACGGCACCAGTGTGACGATGCTTGATTTTGGACACACGACAGCACGTCAAAATACTGTTTCTCCAATGTTTATTGGTTCTCCTGCAGAAGACAATAAAATAAACACATCACTTTGTCTTCTGTTTTCTGCACTTCTGGCTCCTTCACAGTGCTTCTCCAGCAAAGTCAGCCTCACAATATAACAGTTATATTTCATTCAGGAGGTTTACAAAGCAGAAAAGTAATATTTTTCTTTTAGAGTAACAAAACATAACATTTTCTAAATATATAATTAAAAACAGTGCAATAAAAGAACAACAGCGCCATCTACTGGGCAGTCTAGAACAACAAAAAGACAACATTCAATCATTACATGAACAAAAACAACAATTTCACATACCTGCAGAAGACAATAAAATAAACACATCACTTTGTCTTCTGTTTTCTGCACTTCTGGCTCCTACATGTGCAAAAATAAATGTTACCAAATGAAAAACGTGACAACACCCTTGCTATTACAGTCATTGTCCACCAGGGGGCACATCACACAATGTGGCACCAAAAAGAAAAGAGAGGGAAAATAAAATGCCTACAACCTTTATATTTGTGGTTAAAATTGAAAATAAGTGTTACTGTAATGTTTTAAAAGATATATCAAACAATATGATTAAAAGTGTACAACTTTAAAAGTAAAAATTTCAAGAAACATATAAAATATCATCAGAGAGCCTTCCACACTCCTTACCTTCACAGTGCTTCTCCAGCAAAGTGAGGGAAAGGAAACACGGGAGGAGCCAAGTGCACACATCATTTCCTCCTTGATACATTTCAAAATAAAAGACCTCAATAAAATAAAATTCACAAACATGAATACAGTGGAGTAACTGATTATCTTAGAGTATATTTTTAACTCCGTTACATATGTCTGTCTGTATATATGTATGTCTGTATATATGTATGTCTGTCTGTATACAATATGTACCGGGTATGTCTATCTGTATATATGTCTGTCTGTATATATTTATATCTGTCTGTCTGTCTGTCTGTCTGTCTGTCTGTATATATATACAGTATCTGTCTGTCTGTCTGTCTGTCTGTCTGTCTGTATATATATACAGTATCTGTCTGTCTGTCTGTCTGTCTGTCTGTATATATGTCTGTCTGTCTGTCTGTATATATGTATGTCTGTCTGTATATATGTATGTCTGTCTGTATATATGTATGTCTGTCTGTATATATGTATGTATGTCTGTCTGTATATATCTCTGTCTGTCTGTATATATATATGTATGTCTGTCTGTATATATCTCTGTCTGTCTGTATATATGTCTGTCTGTATATGTATATCTATCTGTCTGTCTGTCTGTCTGTATATCTGTCTGTCTGTCTGTATATCTGTCTGTCTGTCTGTCTGTATATATGTATGTATGTACAAACCGGATTCCAAAAAAGTTGGGACACTAAACAAATTGTGAATAAAAACTGAATGCAATGATGTGGAGGTGCCAACATCTAATATTTTATTCAGAATAGAACACAAATCACAGATCAAAAGTTTAAACTGAGAGAATGTATCATTTTAAGGGAAAAATATGTTGTTTCAAAATTTCATGGCGTCAACAAATCCCAAAAAAGTTGGGACAAGTCCATTTTTACCACTGTGTGGCATCCCCCCTTCTTCTTACAACACTCAACAGACGTCTGGGGACAGAGGAGACCAGTTTCTCAAGTTTAGAAATAGGAATGCTCTCCCATTCATGTCTAATACAGGCCTCTTAAAGGCTGGTTTATACTTCTTGTCTCACGTCTTTTACCCCCCGTTGAGTGAAAAAAAGTTGCGCAACTTCCGTCTGCACTCCCGCTGCAATCCCCCGGTGACAGCCGTCTTGTACATGGCCCCCAAGCAGAACTCCTCGACGCGGAGGTTGCGGCTCGCAGCGTGTGATTGGTTCAAAGTTTGTGGGCGTTTTTTGTTTGCGCCTTTCAGCGCGAGCTGAATTTCATTAAAATATAACTACAGAAACGCAAAAAAAATGTGTTAGCTGAATATATATATATAAGTGTTTCTGAGTTAAATTTTTGTTAACAACTGATTACAAATCAGCTTGTATGACATGGGCATAGCCAGGTTTTTTGAGGGGCGATCCGTTAAAAGGAAAAGTGGAACAGCAACAGTGCAACATACCCGTTGGCTTAGTGGTAGAGCGTCGGTTTGGCGCTCCAAGCCTTTTCTCGACTCGGGTTTGAATCTTACCTGGTAGAACTTATTTTGTTTGTCTTTTATTGGATAAAAAAAAGGAGTTAATATGCCTGTGGTTAACACAGACTCCTTTTTTTTAATCCAATAAAAGACAAACGTAAAATAAGTTCTACCAGGTGAGATTCAAACCCGAGTCGAGAAAAGCTTTGGAGCGGAAACCCTACGCCTTTCCAGTGAGCCATATTGCTATTTCAAGGTCAACGTTTCCTTTAAACAATCCGCCCCTTATAAAATCCTGGCTACGCTCATGATAACGGACTCACAAATCGAGGTAATGGAGCCTATCATTATATTAAATCCGTTTGTCCTGATAAAACGTGCAGTGGGAGTGCGCGTGACATATGCAGTGGGAGGGAAGAGGGAGGGATTATCCCCACGTCTTAAAGAAGTATAAACACTCAATGCGGTCGGTGACACACGCAATTACGTCAGCGCTGGGTTCACTCAACGGGGGGTAAAAGACGTGAGACAAGAAGTATAAACCAGGCTAAACTGCTCCATCGTCTTGGGCCTTCTTTTTGTCACACCTTCCTCTTTATGATGCGCCAAATGTTCTCTATAGGTGAAAGATCTGGACTGCAGGCTGGACATTTCAGTACCTGGATCCTTCTCCTACGTAGCCATGATGTTGTGATTGCTGCAGAATGTGGTCTGACATTATCTTGTTGAAAAATGCAGGGTCTTACCTGAAAGAGACGACGTCTAGATGTGTAAGAATTATGAGGAGGTCAATATTAATACTGATCTCCTTTTTATCTTAATTAATCTACTTATTCAGATTGAATAGTAAATTCACGGATTCTGTTCTTTTTCAGTTTACCCAATATTTCTGTGATCTTTATGATGGATAAATACACAAAGCCATTAAGTGACAAAGACGTTAACTTAGTTTGATATGTCAAAGAGACACTATCATTTATTTAAAATAAATCAACTAAATTAACACCATTACACTTGATTGACATGATTTCACTTTCTTTCAAATTAATACGTCAGCAAACTTAAATTTAACACAACAGACATAAATATTGGATGTTAACATATTTAGTCTGTGGGCATTTCAGCTTAAAATAGTTTCCAGCTTAGATAGAGAGGGAAAAGGTTTAGGAGGAGAAATTTATGGAGGAAGAAAAGTTAAGAGTCAGGGAGTTATCTTGATGTGTTTTAACCAGAAACATGGCAGTTCTCCGGCCGATTAAAGCTACACGTTGGTACCCTTGGCAAAGCATTTGACGACTTGTTACCTCGTGAAGATGGTCAGTCTCCCTCGGTCCAGTTTGGTCAGTTCGTTTACCATTCTCAGCGTCTCCAGACGTGCGCCTTGACTCGAACCGAAAGTAACGGCAGCTCCTGGTGCTGTTGTTCAAGATAAGACGTTCCTTAAAGGAATGTCAATAAAAGAGAGCTTTTCAGCTGTTGAAGATGGCTTATAACTTGGCATGTTATAAGTCTTTAACTGAATGACATGGTCATTAGCGTGTTGACCAGACGATCATCAGTTCTTTGGGGCACCTCATCAGGGGTTGAGGACCTCAGCAAACTCTTTAGAGAAAGTAAGATGTGAAGGTTTTAACTGAGACGTGACCCAGAAAATGTGTTCTTTCTGATTGGCCGAATGGCATCATAAGTTGATGTGAGGATGACATCAACATGTTGAAAGGGGGTCAAAAGATTAGTTTGTCAGAAAGATAAAGTGTTAGTTTCAGATGTCAGCATTTTATCATAAAACTGATTCCTTTGCTTTAACACTTTAACAAAATACTGTTGGTTTGATTAAAACAACGTCATTAAGCATCACATATGGGACCTATTAATGATAATAGCTTGATTATTAAATAGGACAAAAACAAAAGTCTTTGGGTGTCTAGATTGTCCTGAGCTCAAGCTAAAATGAATGAGATAAAGTGTTCCTTTTATCTTCACATGCAAGTTCGAGAGGAGAGGAGAAATCCTCCATGTACAACATTTTGAATTAAGCAGAGTATTTGATTTATCTGACATTAAAATGTACTGATGCTCTTACAAATAAAATTATTCATTTGATCACATCAGCCTAAAATCAAAGATAGAAATAGTCTCTTTTGGTGACTATATTTATCAGATTATAGCTAAATGAATGATTTTGTAGTAAATGTCTTGCTTTACTGAGTGGTCAGTAAAGGTCATCACTGGACAGTTCAAAAACCTTAATTTGACCCTGGGTAGGTCCATTACATCTCCCCCCTTTTGGAAGCCATCGCCAGTCCTTGGGGATGGGGTCCAACACGAAAGGAAACCTTGAACTGTCTTTGATCTTGAAGTAATCCAGCAAGTGGAAAAAAAAAATCAAAAATTATAATCCCATAAAGTTTTTGGAAATTCCATACTGTTCGTAGGTAATCCCATTGCGAAAAGCTTTTAATCCTTTGGAAAACAAAGTCTGTTAACTCTTGGAAAACAAAGTCTGTGATCCCTTGGAAAGCAAAGTCTTATAATCCACAGCGGTAATTCCACAGCAGTAAATCCACAACGATTAGTTTTGTTGATTGATCAGCAACAATTGTTTTCATAATCAGCATGTAGAGGGGATCCCTCGATTGACGCAGAGGAGGCGACCCTTGGATGAAGGTTGAAGACCAATGTTGAAGTAGCAGGTCCCCACATCGAAGGTTGTTGGCTGGTTGGTTTCCAGTCCGTGCCACTCTGGTTCTATGTGTCATGCAATTATGTGGTTTTAGGTGGGCTTATGATTGGGATTTTACATTAAGCCTTACCTATATGCACCTGGTATGTAAGCTATCATGGTTTAGATCAGCTATAACTACCAATTAAGGGGTGAATCATGCATCAAAAGTTAAATATAGGGATCTACGTCTATAGAATGTTCAGGAGGGCTTCTGTAACGAAGGCCTCTTCTTCCAAACTATTCCTCCATTCATAACTTAGCTTAAAGTTAAACTAAAATAGAAAAGAAAATATAGTTTGGTCTAAATGTCTGTTGTCCTTTAAGACGACGACGTAGGATTTGGTATTCCTAATAAATTTTGAAGTCTATGGCGAGACTCATCAAAATGAATAGATAATCTAGAATAGAAACGATCGAATCGGTTCAATTTAGAAATTGTGAGACCAGTGTAGTTTATTGTACCTTGAGTAGCTTTAAACTACATTGACTCTTCGACGATTGAGATTTAACAAAACGAACTGCATGTTGGCATAGTTAAATCCATATCATTCATTAACCAATGTTAATACAAAACCTTTTTGGCTGGGAGTGTTCAGAACCAAACAATATCTCAACTAATGACAACAGTAATGACTAAACAACAAGGAAACAACGTTTCACTGCTTCGACACACTCTTGTCGTCAGATTCCAAAGTGCAACACACAAGAAAAACAGGTCTCAACTTTATGACCGAGGTCAAATTAAATCTCGTGGATTTAAACGGTTGTTAAGGTTAGTTTTTGTTGTGGGTTTTAGGCTTAGCGTTTCTAAGTTCAAATTGGACAATGCGACTTATAGGGTGGGAAATATGGTAGTTTAAACCTGATTAGTTTATTTACTAACTTGTGTTTGGACGACCTTATTATCCCATGAAGTCGGTGAGTTTGTGAGATCTTTGTCTTTTGTGGAGTCATTGAACGCCTTGTAAGGTTTGATCTGATTTCGATGTACCCATTTAGCAATTGGCTCTTTGCGGCCTTTGCTGATTTTGATTTCGTAGACGACTGAGGACACTTTGTCTGTTATCAGATGAGGTCCAGTCCACCTGGGCATTAGTTTGCGGGCGAGAGTTCCGGTCTCGGACTCTCCTTTCCCGGTTGCTGGGGCGAACGTATAGTACCAGACTCTGTCTCCCACTTGGAGTTCATTGTGAGAGGCCTTCTGGTCGTAGTACGCCTTGCGTCCTTCAGCGGATTTTTCCAGGTTTTTCTGGGCGAAAGCAAAAGTGTTTCTGAGGTGTACATTCAAATCTTTCATGTATTGTTGTGTGGTGTAGGCTGTCGCCATGGCGGCGTCGCCTGGTTGGTACAACAGGTGTAGAGGGAGAGTCATTTGTCGACCGGTCATCATCTCGAAGGGAGAGATGCCAGTTGATGTGTGTGGAGTGGCTCTTATGGCCATGAGGACCAGAGGGAGTTTCACGTCCCAGTCCTTGTGGTTTGCAGCCACGTATTTCTTCAAAATACTCACCACAGTTCTGTTTGCTCTTCTACTTGGCCTGAAGCCTGTGGGTGGTAGCCGACATGAAAGTTGGCCTTGACGCCTAGCGTCTTCCACAGTTCTTTCATCACTTCACCTGTGAAGTGTGTACCTTGGTCTGAGTTCACCCGAAGGGGAAGTCCAAACCTTGAGAATATATGATTCATTAACAACATAGCAGTGGTTTGTGCTGTGTCGTTAGGAGCTGGTAGGCATTCTACCCATTTGGTGAATGCACAGGTTACCGTGAGAAAATATTTATTTCCTCTAGAGCTCTTAGTGAGTGGTCCAACCCAGTCGATCTGGAGGTCAGACCATGGGAATGCAATGCCTCTGCTTTGCAGTGGTGCTCTGTGAAGTGGTCTGGTTGGCTGAAACTGGCCACAGACCACGCACCCTTCAATGTAGTCCTTGACATCCTTTTTCATTCCAGGCCAATAGGCAATTTGTTTTAATGCCGTCAGCGTGGCTTTATCTCCTTTGTGTCCTGCGGACGGGAGATCATGGGCATGAACTAACATCACCCCCCTTTGGTCATGGGGAACCACGAACACAGGTGAGGACGTTGGTCCATGAGCGAAAGTTAAGATGCCCTTGATTAGTTTTAGCTGTTTGCGCAGCTGATAGAGGACCTTAAGGTCTGGATCGGAATCCAGGTCGTCTTTAGACGGACTATTTTTGTTCGGATCAGTCAGGTACAGTATCATGGAGTTGATAGCAGGATCCGACTTCTGTAGTTGGATGATGTCTGGGTCAGTCAGTGCAGGTCGTACAGAGACTGCGTTGTCAGCAGGTCTGGCTGCGGCCTGGGCACGTGTGACTGCCATAACCCTGACCGTAGGTTGTATTGACAGAGTCTTGATTAACCAGGAGGGGTCGAAGGACCATAGAGGACCTTCGTCGGCTCCTTCTTTGGCTAAGGAATCTGCAATGTCATTGTAGTGCTTGTCATCGCCTGGGACTCTAGAATGCCCTGGAACTTTCTTCCAGTAGATCTGTAAGTCGTGTGATGTCACCAAGTGATCACACGCTATGAAAAGCTCTTTGTGTTTGACCACTTTTCTGTCGCTTGTTAGGAAACCGTTCTGTTTCCACACAGCGAGGTGACAAGCGAAACTCAAACGAGCATAGTTAGAGTCAGTGCAGATGACTAGCGTCTTGATGGAGCGTTCTACTACCATCTGGAGAGCTATTAGGATTCCTGCAATCTCAGCATACTGAGAAGTCTGAGAGCCTAATTTGTAGCTGAAAGTTATCTGTTCATGGTCTTGGAGGAGAACTCCTCCAACACCTGCTCTGCAGATCTTGTCGCGGAGGAATGAAGATCCATCCACGTACAACGTTGTCATATCTTTGCAGATATTGTCATCAAAGAAGTGGTGATTCGGGTCTTCAGTTACTGGGGGTTTTACCTCAACCGGCGGCTGGGTGGCTGGTACATCTTGTGTACACTTCTGGCAGATTGCCAAGTCCGTCCCCAGATGTGACTTCTTGTTTTGACCATAACGTATGTCTAGGTTAAAACTTTGAAGCGCCATGAGCCACGTTGCAACACGTGAGTTTGTCACCACACCATCTCTGATGCGTTCACTGTTAAGAAAGGTCACTGGCTGGTGTTGTGTTTCCACAATGATTTTCTGTCCACCAATGTAGCTGGAGAAATGTTTAACTGCCCACACTGTGGTCAGTAAAGCTTTCTCACAGTCTGAGAATCTCAACTCGGGGCCTGCCATCGTTTTGCTGGCGTAGGCTACCACACGTTTGTCTCTGTCGTGTATCTGGTACAGACCCGCACTTATGCAATGAGCTGAGAAGCCCACTTCCAAGTAAAACTCTTTGTTGTAGTCTGGGTAGACTAAACAAGGGGCTGACTTGATCCTGTTTATAAGAGCGTCCATTGCCTGTTGCTGTTTGTCAGTCCAAACAAATGGTACGTCTTTTTTAAGGAGTTCAGTCAGTGGTTTCGCAAGGTCCGCATAGTTTTCGATGAACTGGTTCGAGTAGTTACACACGCCCAGAAAACTTTGTAGTTCTTTGAGATTGGTGGGGACTTTGAGATTGTCGAGGCCTTGGGTGCGAGTCAGCTGTGGTTGTACTCCGTCAGGACCTACAAGTAGGCCAACGTAGTCCACTTTGGTTCTGCACCATTGGCATTTTGACAGTGATATCTTAGCACCAGCAGTTGTCAGCTGATTCAGAACGTGGTCGATCTCAGCCAAATGTGAGTCCAGTGTTGGCTGCCTCAAAAGGACATCGTCCACGTAGATCAGTGTTCCACGCTCGTGGGCGTCTGGACATGCTTTGTTCAAGAAGATGTTGAACTCTGCAGGTGAGTTAGCGTAGCCAAAGGGACACCTGTTAAAGGTGTACTGACGGCCACCAAAAGTGAAAGCTAGTTTGTACTGGTCCTCGGCGCGCACAGGGATGGTCCAAAAACCAGAGGCGACGTCGAGGGTCGAGAAGTACTTACCATTGGTGACCTTGGGCAGTTCCTGTTGGAGTTGCGTCATAGGCCATCTGGATAAGGGAACTTGTTTGTTTAGCTTTCGGTAGTCTATAGTGAGTCTCCACTTACCATTTGGTTTTAACACCGGCCATAAAGGCGCAGAGTAAGTGCTGTTACAGTATCGGATGATACCTTTTTCTAACAGGTCATTAATGATTTCTCTGATAGGTTGATGTGCTGCCAGAGGAATCTTGTACTGTCTGACAAATGCAGGGGGAGCATTAGGCGGGGTTGGGATGCTCACTGTATGGAGCGTGGTCAACCCACAATCCATCGAGTCAGTTGAGAATGATTTCTCATATTTTAGAAGAACTTTGCGAAGTTTGTCCCTTTCTTCATCAGTTTTCAGTGCGTCGGCTTGGGCGACCACCTGGTCAATCTGTGAAGCAACTGAGAGGGGTTCTTGTTCTTTGGGGAGCTCCAGTGAGTCCCCTTCAGTGTCGTAAAACCTGTCAACAGGTAGTGCACTGTAAGTTTGGGGGCATAGACTGTCTCCTTTGTTGAAACCGAACCTGCGGACAGTGTCCTGGTCGGACTCACTGGGGGAGAAAAGAGCTATGGCCTGTGTTGGTTTCGTGAACAAGACTTGCCCCGTGTGTTGATTTGGGATCAAGTTTTCTGGGAGTCCTCCCAGAAATGGAATGCTTAGCTCAAAATCATGAAAATCAGTGAGATCAACCATCCTAGCTGTGTGTTTTTTGGGATCAGTACCTCTTCTGTGCTTGTGTTGCACACAGCAACAGTCGTGGTTCTGCAGTCGAGGGTCACTTGGCATGTGGCCTCCATGGACAGTCCTAAGTTGAAAAACATAGGAGATGGTTGAAAGTATGCCTGTTTTGTGCTAATAGCTTGTCCTTTCATGATGTGACACATCACCGGCTTGTTCATAACCTGAGGTGGTACCGCAGTGTTATGGCTGTTAGCAATCTGACAGACCTCTGGAATGGTCTGTCCAGCCTTAAGGTTCTCTGTGGTCAGCACAGGAGAGTCCTTTGTGGCCGTGTCTAGTGACCACAGTACATTGTTGTTGATGTCCACTCGGACACCTAACCTTACCAAAATGTCGGAGCCTATGTAGGTTGCATGTGGTAAGTTCGGGACCACGAGGAACGGGTGATCCTTTGGGTTGTTTAAATAATATATTAAATAGATGACAGTAAGGCTTTCTTGTAATAATTCTCACAGCTCTTTTCTGTAAAATAAAAATAGATTTTGTTATAGTTTAATTTAATTTATAAGTAAAGGTAAGACTAAAATAATTTTTTCTCCAAATTAAATGTGGTTTTTTTGTGTGCTACAGTTTGTATGTGTAGAGGCAGGGGAGCCGACTTGGGACCCGAAGGATCCAGGTTTGATCCCCAGTCACGGCATACCTTGTGGTGTCTATAGCCGTTTACGCATTGGCCGGCCCTCCCCGGCTCTCCCAGCTTCTAACCCGGGTTCGGCGTCTTCGCATTTACCTTTTCCGCCCGGGATCCACCCTTGTTCTGGAACCATCTTCACCGTGGTTCCATCGAGCCGAGCCCGACAGGGCTAGTTTCACGTCATGTACTGCTCACATTTGATTCGTTGTTTGCAGCAGGGGCGGGACTCATTCAAACAACCTCAGCGCGAGGGTTGAATTTCATTCAAATTTAACTACAGAAACGAGAAACCCCTAAAACAATTGTTAGCTGAATTAGTGTTTCTGAGTGAAATTTTTGTTAATAACTGATCACAAATCAGCTTATGTTACAACGTAAATAACACGAAGCGCACACCCATTTCCGCCTTTCAGCGCGACCTGAATGTCATTAAACAGCATTAAACAATAACTAATATTGTCTAACTGTTGCGCGCAGCCAGGGTTTTAAAATATAACGAATAATCTCTAACTTTTACGTGCAGCTAAAATGTCAAGAGGAGTGATTGCTATATGGGCAAGTTGGACACCTGAAAATTCAGTCCGTCCGGATAGCTCAACGAGTTAATGCGTTGTCGTTTTGACCGGGAGAAGTGGGTTCGCTTCCCGCCTGGGACAAAGTTATTTTACTTTTTTTTTCTCTTTATTCACATTTTCTTTTAAATAAAAAGGAGTTTGTTTGGTTAACAGTGAAACGGTAGCTCCGCCCCCAGACCGGATTCAAAATCCCTGGCCTTTGGCAACAAACTGTTAGTAGCATTACCGTCACTTACTGGTATGGAGTG
>JBBPBX010037098.1:6354-17826 GCA_038048925.1 Garcialebias charrua | reverse complement strand
CAATCTCTCTTGTTTTCTGTTCCTTCACATTTTTAACCGCTTCTGCATAGCTTATGTTTTTAGTCATTTTAATCTAGGATCTGTCTTCTTCCTTACTTCACATCCTCCATACCTCCACAGTTACAACAGTTTTCTTGTGCTTCTTCACATTATTGGTCTTCACCACATTTTGGACATCTCTGCTTCCCTTTACATACCGCTGCTATGTGTCCATACCTTTGACATTTGAAACACCAAAGTGGTGGAGGGATATAAGGCCTGACCTGAAAACTAATGTATGATGTTTTTTGGCAACTGTTCCTTCAAATTCAATGAGGATTGACAAACTTCCTACTTTTTCTCCATTTATTTTTTGACAATCTTTTCAAGTTATTCACTTTTGCACCTACAATACTTCTCTTAATTTCAAAGTCAAAGTCAAAGTCAAAGTCAACTTTATTGTCAGATCTGCAATATGTACAGTGCAGGACATACACAGGACCGAAATTGCGTTTCTCTCAGTCCCTCGGTGCAACAGTAAACATCTAAACATTGAAACACTGAAACATATAATAATAGACATAAGCATAAAAATAGTAAAACTAACACTGTCCTGAGTTTTTTTGCATAGTGGTATAAAAAAAGAGTATAAAAAGTATAACTAAAATAAACTAAAGGTTTCTAGCATTGACATTTGCAAAGTGGCAAAGCAGCGTATGAGTCAATGTACACAGTATATGTATGAGGTAGTAGTTGATGTTGTTGTAGAGGCAAAAAGTGGCATATGCAGTAAGGCACATTGGGCATCCCTAAATAAGACCGTTCAGAGCACACTGTATATGTACCAGCAGTGGTGTAGATATTAGAGTAGTGTAAATAAATGTAAACAGTAGTAATTACATGTAAGCAGTAGTAATAAAAGTAAACAGTATTAATAAATGTAAACAGAGAATGTAAACAGTATTATGATTATAGGCAGTGATGTAATACAGACATTAGTGCAAGTATGAGAAGTAGTGCAAACTGTATGAGCACATGACCGAGAGTTTAGTGAAAACCCGTTTGGTGACACAGAGTCTAGTGTTAAAAACTTTGTGTTGAGTGATAGTATGTGAGAAAGTTTTAGTGTTAAGGCAGTTCAAATGGGAGGGGAGGCAGAGCAGGCAGAGTGTTTAGCATTCTGACTGCCTGATGAACAGAGCTGTCTCTCAGTCTGCTGGTTCGAGCCTGGAGACTCCTCAGTCTCCTTCCTGATGGCAGCAGTCTGAAGCAGCTGTGTAGTGGGTGTGTGGGATCACCTGCCATGCGGTGGGCTTTCCGAGTGAGGCGTTTGCTGTGTAAGTCCTGCAGTGAGGGCAAGGAGGTGCCCACGATCTTCTCAGCTGCTCTCACTGCTTTTATCAAGATCTTCATCTCACTGCTTTTATCAAGATCTTCATCCAAAGGGATTCTATAGATCACTCCAATTTTTTTATTTTCTCCTATGATTTTTTTCTCCAACAGTTTACCATTTCAACATCTCCAATTTTCTTTTTAATCTCTCTTGACACCACGATGGGGCTGTTCCTCATTCTTAATTTTAATATTATTTTAAATTCCTTCTTCACAACTTTCCTTCTTCAACTTTCCTAACTGCCTTTTCTTCTTCTGAGCTACTCCCGTCCAGTTCCCGTTTACTTCTTCCACGTCTTCTCCCTTTCCCTCTCCCCACTGGTGTCCACCCCTCAAAATCCATGTCCTCCTCACCTCCCATCTCCTCCTCCATCCGAACCATTCACATACCAGTTTATGCCCAAAACCACATTTTCCAAATGTGATATGTAACTGTATATCCAAAGGCACTGTTGAGTCCCTCTGTGAAAGTTTGTGTCTCTCCGTCCGATTCCTCCTTGCTCCTCGTTCAAAACATCCTCAGCCTGATCAATCCGTCTGGTTTTTACAGATTATTGATCGTTTGTGTTGATTCTGCCGCAGGCGTTGGCTCTGGACATCAAGTCACAACTTCAAGTTACAGATGGTCCAGAACTCAGCTGCCCGTGTCATCACTCAAACCTCCTACTATAACCACATCACTCCTGTCCTGCAGCAGCTCCACTGGCTCCCGGTTAAATCACGCATCATCTTCAAAATTCTACTCCTCACGTTCAAAGCTATCCACAACCTTGCCCCTCCTTATCTATCTGACCTCCTACAAATCTCCATCCCATCACGCTCTCTCAGGTCCTCCTCTTCGCTACATCTCCATGTACCCTCTGCCCACCTCTCCACCATGGGGAGCAGGGCCTTCACCTGCTCTGCCCCTCACCTCTGGAACGCTCTACCGCCAGACCTTCGAAACACCACCTCCCTTTCTCTGTTCAAGACTGCCCTGAAAACCCATCTCTTCAGACTAGCTTATCATTAACTTTACTAAATGTTATTTTTAGCTTCCATTTTATATCCTTAATCTGCAAATAAGATTAGGGAGAATACAGGCCTCAAAGTTTCAGAAGAATGTCCCCATTCCTGAAGCGTTATACCTCCAGCAGCACCGACTGTCAACACAGCTACCTAGGAAGGTGTGCAGAACTTCAGCTTTGCCAATTCTTTTTGATTAAAAAAAAAACAATAGTTTTGTTATTGTGACTAATGATTGTTGTGTCGCATTGTTACAGCTCACACCAAAAAATAAGGGTCACAAGGACATGGAAACTGATTCAACTGGGTTCAAACAGATTTAGTTTTTCAGTTTTGTCTTGTCTGGAACTTTGCTGTGGCTGGTGTTAAACGCTTTATAAAGTTGATGACAGTGGAAAAGTTTGTATACTGTAATAGCTGAAGATGTTGAGTAAACTCAGGAGATGATTATATTGCATCTGATGAGGTTGTAAAGGGGAAAAACTAAATAAAATAAGGCTTTACACACACCAAACTCCTGCACAGACTTGTTTTAGAGATGTCACACAAGGTTTTGGTGCTGGACAAGTACTTTTGTATCAGAGCAGAAAGGCCTCATCTTTGCATATAGGACTTAGCGTTTACTTACTGCTTTTGTAAGCATATCAGTTTCCATCCTTCCATCTCATCTTTATCCCACCTTATACCGATTTGCTTACAAACGCGGTAAGCTTTTTTTTGGGGGGGTCGGAAAAACAGCTTACAGCTGATTGGCTTCGTTTTCCTTAAAAGGTTTTCAATGCATGGGGTGAAATGGCTTCGTTTTCCTTAAATGTTTTCAATGCATGGGGTGGTTATTTTCACAACTTCAACAAGTATATTTTGAAAAAAAGAATATATGTTCACCATTTTCTCAGTAAGGTTTTATCTGGCAAAGTTTAGTGAGAATTTAAACCACACCTGAAAATACACTAGTAACTTAAACAAACTCCTAAAATAGTTAAAATATTTAACAGTTCCATACATAATGACATTTTAAATTGGCATGAACCTTTGAAGTGAAATGTTCAGCAGAGTGGTTCAATCAGTTTCAGTATTTTAAATCCAAGCTGCGTACATACAAGTTTTTAAATTTATCAAATCAAAACAGTGTAGGTTTAAGACTTATTGGCTAGTTCATGTAAAAACTGAACACGAGCCAGAGCGCTTTACATTTATCCACAGTATTCCTGAGGGTGTCACTGTAGAAGCGAATGTGCATTGAACTTCCTGTCCGACACCGGAAGTGCCTTTATTCCATAGGTGGAGTATGGATCGCGGGTGTTTTTGAAAGTTATTTTCATTCATTTTATCGGAGCAAACACAGCTTTTGTTTAAACGGAACGTTTACTGAAATGTCCTACCGGGGTTCAGGTACCTGCTGTGCTGTTCGCGGCTGCACCAACAACCGGACCAAGCTAAATCTTTTGCTAAAACAACAGTGTTTTCAACACGGACCCAAAACAAAGAAAGAGTGTTCCTGCATCCTTCTCTATGGCTGTGTCTGCGCGATCAGGTAACATCTGTAATTTCTTTTTATTCAGGGAGGTTTATTAATGAGAGTTTTGGATGATTTACTGTCTTAAAATGATATATGTCAGGCGCGACCAGTGTTACAGAACACCGTGACTTTTAGCCGAGATAGCTGCTAACAAACCTTAGCCGAGAGGCCGGAGCAAACGCGTTGCTATTTATGTATTTTTAAATTATGTCTGCGCGATCAGGTAACGTCTTTTTATTCGGGGAGGGTATATTAATGAGAGTTTTGGAAGATTTACTGTACAGTTAAAGTAAGTACGAGGCGACCAGTATTTTTAGCCGAGATAGCTGCTAACAAACCTTAGCCGAGAGGCCGGAGCAAACGCGTTCGCTATTTATTTATTTTTAAATTATGTCTGCGCGATCAGGTAATTTCTTTTTATTTGTCCCTCCTCTTTTAAGAAAACGAGTGGTGTTCCCACATTTTTAATGAACTAAAACAACAAAGTTTGGACTGTCTTCAACTGTATTACTCGCATGTAAACAAACTGTGTTTCCGGTCAACCGGAAGTCGTGTGCACATTTCGCGCAAAGCATCATGGGGCATAGGAATACTGTGGATAGTGTACATAAATACTGCAGCCACATTAGTCCCTCATCAGCTGCTTTGAAGCTTTCAACAACTTGTGAAATTTAAGAATTGTTTTGATTTTAATATTTACATCCAAAACAGAAAAATACCATTTTTGACAGTTGTGAAAGTTTTTGTATAACTAGTAAAAGAGCTTGATCCTTATATAGTTTAGTTTCTTTCAGCTTCTTCCTTCAGGGGTCACCACTCGTATGATCTGGCAGTTTGTACAACGGATGCCCTTCTGGACGCAACCTGGACTCAAACCCGCAACCTCAGGATTAGACAGCACAGCACGACAGCTACCGCCGCCTCGCCTGATATCCACTACTCACATTTAGCTGTCTATGATAAAAAAAAATTAGTAAACCTTTTCTTTGCCTTTGTCTTAATGTAAACTTGTATAATCAGTTGTAGGTTCTGTGGCCCTTGACTTTAACGCTACATGCAACAGGACGCATTCGTACGTTGAGGTAAAGTTTACTGTGGATAACTACTACCATTGTTAAAGTTGGCATTTTGCCACTAATGCGTTTCAACTGGTCCCACGTGTTTAAAATTCACACCAGACGAGTTCCACTTGATTATAAATCTTTATTATAATTAGTTTAAAAGAAAAGTCACAAATGTTTCAATTACTGAACCAGCTGGTTGACGAAGTCTTTCACCAGCAAAAACTTCCAGGTCGTCTGCAAGAAGAGAAAACTTGTTAAGATTGATTGAATATGAAACTCAAATTAAAACTTTTGATCATTTTAAGAAAATCAGAAAATACCAATCAGTCATGGTTTTTCAGACTGGGGCGGTAAAACAAACATCACTTCCACTTTCAGGTAAATTATTTTTTTTTAAATAATAAAATCATAACTGTCACTCACCAAGACTTTCCGGACGTCCTCGATCTGTAAAAGACACAAAAAGTTAAAACGTTTGTTTTGCCACTTCTTGTGCAGTGGGAACAAGTGGAACGTGATCAGATTTTTTTTTCAGTCAGACCCTCAGCCAGAACCGGTCAACTCCCAGAACCCAGCAGGTCACCTTACACCTGCCACGGAGCAGACAGGGTTCTCAGTGCCGTACTGGGCCAGACGGGAGAGGACCAGTACCAGGTGAGAACTGGAATAGACTGGAATATATTCCAGTGACTGTCTGGACTCTTTAATCATCATCTGCACAACTGGAGCATCTTCATCGTGTCAAGGTTCAGGTTCTTTACCTGTAATTAGTTCTGGACGAGTCGTCGTCGTTCGGACCAGAACCTGCAACAAGACAAAGATCAGAGACCTGGTTTAAACTACTGCTGCCTGAGAGGAACTCCTCCAGTCCTGGTCCTTGTGGGAAACTGGTCTGCTGGTTTAGACTCAACAGGTTTACTGAAGAGCAGGAACTAACTACGCAGTGACCACGAGGATGGAAATATTTCATCTTTTACAGAAAAGGGGTGTGCTCAGTTTTGTCTTTTTAAGTCAGACTCAGCCAGAACACCAGACTCCATCAGCTCAGCAGGTCACCTTACACCTGTTAGCGGGGACAAACAGGGTTCTCAGAGCCGTACTGGGTCAACCGGAGAGGCGCCAGCTGAGGAGGGACGGAACGAAATACCCCATCCCATGACTTTGTTGACCATCTTAAGTCATCATTTGCACAATCCCAGCACCCCCGTTCGAATGGAACAAAGCAGCCTTTTTGTCCACCTATGCACTCACACGACGGCATTGAAGATTTTCATTCACACCAGAACCAGTTCAAAATGTTTTTGAGTGTGCACGAGCTCAGTCCTCGTCACAAGTGTTCATACCAGTCATCGGTCTGTGGTGAAGCCAGGAGCATCTCGGTGGTCGAAAGAAACCTGCAAACACACGAGGATTAGAGTTCCAGTTGGAGGAGAAAACTTGGACCAAGTTCAAAATGTCAAGATCAGAGAAGATACCATTCAGTCACTGGTTTTCAGACTGGGGCGGTATCCACAAAAACATCACTTCTACTCTGGTTATTGAATGCAGCTTCGACACCAACAGAAACAAACCTTTGTTGGGCAGCGGTGCTTCGACGACGACACGGAAATATCTAAAGAACAAACACGTGCGGTCAGAACCAGACCTCTTTACATCATCAGCAAGTTAAAACCAGTTGTACAGTTTCCATTCAGACGGTTGATAACCCCAACAAGTTGTCCCCCTGCTGCCATGGCAACGCCAGTGGGTCCACCTTTTCAGGTTCTGGCATCGACACACGGCGTAAGACGCGTGCGGGTGTCATCACGAAGGAAACAAGGCGCCACGTTCGAGTCACTAACTCACCTCTGGGTGAACAGCTGCGATCCGAGGAGACGGTCGTCACCAGCCAAGAACCTGCGAGATGAAAGAGCGGAGGTGAAGAACGATCTGCAGGGACTCTGACCAGACAAGACATAGAGACTGTGCCGACGTCAGAGGTTCAGTTTCTCAACAGCAGTTCAGACGAACGAGATTCCATAAAGATCTCATCATTTTCAGCAGCGGGCGGCGTTTTCTCAGACGAGACGCGAACGTACCTTGGACCTCCATCACGTCTGCAGCAGCTCAGACACCTGACGGAGGGAGTTAAAATTAATCAGGATACAAACCAGTGTGCAGCAATAAAACTTTATGAACTGATCACAAGTTGCCGTTTCTCAGAAGTTCTTGTCGTTTCACAGCAAATCAAAGTGAGCTAAGTTTCATCATCACTGAAACAGCAACAAACCAACGTCGAGTGGAGGAAACTCACCAGGATCCTTTGTTCAGGACTCAACATCCTTAAACCAGTCGAACCAGGCTCTGCAGGGAAGCACAAAAGTCCAGTTGTTCCATTGGTTTATTTTTGTTTTGCTGCCATAAAGAGACATTAAGCCGTCCAGAAGTCCTATCATGTCATCCTCTCAAACCGCCACAATTTTATTTGGGCAAATGTGATTTGAAATATTCTTTATCAGTCTGAACAGATTTAAAGCAGAAATTTTACACTATCATTTCTCGAAAGCCTTAATATATCTCAATGTTAGAGCTGGGCAAGATTTTAAAATTTTAGCTATATTAAAGAATTTAAAATTAATTTGGTGTTTAAAGAAAACACTCAATAATTTCTATCCTTTGTTTCTGCCATCATCTTTTAAGCCATGTTATATAAAGATATTTAACCACAGTGCAGAGCATCTTTTGACGCAGGCTTGGATTAAAAAGCTCAAGGAAAAAATTACCAAGCTTGGTAAGCATGTCTCAGCTGTAACGCTACATGAAGCCTCCACCTGCAGACAAACATGAAGGTTAAAATCTCACACAAACTGAAGGTTTATAAAACTTCAACTCTGGGTAATCAGAGAAACTTGGCATCACTTTATTCAGGCATGTGCTTGTTAAATTACATCACTTTTATACCCACAGCTGAACATACGGTACTTATGTTTTCACTTTAGCTCACCTTTTGATTTTTCCAACATCTTTGTGTTTGCATGAACAGCACATGATGGTCACCCTTTAAAAAGAAAACAAAATCTTAATAACAAAGTTTGGAAAATTGTGATTATTTCTTTTCAGAAGGGCTCTTCAGATCTATAAGCCGTCATCACAGAAGTCAGGCATATGCTCGTTGAAATTACAATCATCACGTTTAGACCCACATTTGAACATACGGTACTGATGTTTTCACTTTGGCTCACCTTTTGATTTTTCCAACATCTTTGCGTTTTCATGAACAACACATGATGGTCGTCGCCTTTAAAAAGAAAACAAAATCTTAATAACTAAGTTTAGAAAATTGTGATTATTGCTTTTCAGAAGGGCTCTTCAGATCTACAAGTCATCACAGAAGTCAGGCATATGCTCGTCAGTTGTTATGTCATCAGTGTAAGCCTTTAGTTTACAGTATTGATGTTAAACATTTTAACTTTAAAGCTTCTTACCTGCCGTTTACGGGTCGTGTTTCTCATAAAGATGGATTGAGCCGTGAACATCTGGAATAAAATATACATTTTAAATGTAATCAAACATCTGTAAAGATCAGAGGGCATCTGCTGGAGCCTTTATGCTACTCAGTTTCTGGTTAATATTTCTTCAAAGGGTGATTCAGTAAGAGAGAATTCACAACATTCATCACTGCAGCACAAGCTCAAGAGCAAATAAATATATTTTTTGATTCATAAATTAATCTGAGCTTGCAGCACCGCAAATAATAGTCAAGTCTATTTACAGATGGTTAAATACCTCTTTATGAAGAGAGAGGGTCAATCTTCAAACCTGGGGGCAAAAGGAATTTAAAAAAGTCAGGGTTTGGGAGCAACAATGACAAGTCGTTTTTCATGGCTTGGTGCTACTCAGAAAATGTATGAATTGTCCTCAAGATGCATCAGTAAGAGAGTTCAATAAAGACATCACTGTAGCACTCGACCCTCTGAGGTATGCATTGTCAAATTGATTTATTTAAAGCAGGAAGTTATATTTTAGAGATACATTGTCACGCAAACCTAAAAGACTGCTTAAACTGAAAACTTGCTAATTATTCCATCAAAACATGAAAATTCACCTTATCCTGATCAATCTACTTCCAGTCTCCCATATAAAAGTAAAACAGTTTTTCACTTACCCATACTACAGTATCATATTTATTCTCTCATCTTTTTAAGTTTTATTTTTACCTCTTCCTGTTGCCTTACATTTACTGGTGGTACATTTGAAACTGTATATTATATTCATCTAGTTACTAGGTTGTCTGTGTCCTCAACCTTGTGCATCAACAGGCAGAAGAACCTCTTACAACAATCCTTAGCCTGTAGTACAGCATGGGTACGGTAATATCTTTACACATGTGCATTTTTTATTTAAATTGTAAACTTTGCACATCTGGATCACCATGTGATATTTAATGACTACACTTGGTGCTTTAGGGCCTTTTTTGTGATAATTTTATGCATTTGATGACATGTTACCTTGATATTTAGAAAAGTTTGCTCATTCAAAGGGTGGATTAATGATTACCGGTATTTGGGTGAAAATACACTTTTCAGTTAAGGAATGAGGAGCTGTGTGAGACATTTAGGATAAATTGATGATCACTGTAGAGAAGTCCTTTAGAATACCACAAAATGTTAGCATTTAATAATTTACTTATCTAAAAAGCTTTTAAAAAAATGCCGTTGCCTTGAGACAACATGAGTAAAAATAATAAAAAAGTCAAAAACTCGTTTAAACATTACCTTTTGCAGCTAAGCTCGTTTTTAATGTTCCCAGTCTGGAAATATAGAAAACATGTTCGTTAGCATGCTACATGCTAGAAGGAGGTGTAGTCATGCAGCCACGTGACTGATCCACGCAACGTGTCCGTGGACAGCATGAATCAGGTAAAATAAATTAAAACGAAACAAATCGTCTCACATCAGAACTTTTAAAAGGTGAAATCACAGTCATTCAGACCAGGTCTGTGAAAAGTTATCATCACTGAGACGATGCTAGCTAGCACTAGCGCCAAGCTAACTGCGGAAGTCCATTAATTCAAACCATTATTACTTTAAATGTTGTGGCCGTGACTCAATACTTGCATAAAAACTTCGGGGACATATTGTTTATTAAGTTTAGATCAGTGTCCAAACTACATTAGCAGAATTTAATGGTGGATGGTTGCAGATTGTTCCCAGTTCGGCTCAGCGCTGCACCATAAAGAACTGAGAGGGAAGCTTCGAGTTTATAAATATCGTTAAGACATGGCCACAACATTAACTCAACTGCTAGGAGTTTAAAATACTGTAGTCTAAATGTTGTACAGTAAACGAGAAAAAAAAACGTTTAAAATAGTATTAAAATTAATCATTGCAAGAGTCCTTACCTCTGACAGAACGCGGAAGAAAGTGGACGAACCGCTCGGTTGTTTCCGCTTTTATATGCCAAGAAATAAGCTCCTCCCACATCGACAGAATGCCGGCGAAAACCACTGCATGAAGTTTTATTTTATTTTCAAACAAATCCAAAATAAACCGTTTGCAAGAGAAACATGTTATTTGTAAACGAAAAAAGCCTTGATTAGAAAATACATTTGGAACGGAAGTGTATATTTGCCACCAGAGGGCAGTAGACACAGGAAAATAAACTCCATACAGTGTAATACTGTATAATGAGGTTCAAGGAGACTGTCACATGTGGTACATAAGGTGGAACGAAATTGTGTACTGAAGGTCCCAGTTACACCCAAAAATAACAAGAAACAGTATACAGTACATGGATCTAAGATATAGGCCTTTGTCAAACAATAATAATATAATATTCATTCATTCAACATTTATTTACACAGATAAGTCACATTGAGCCTCGAAGACTCATTTACAAGTGAGACCTGTTTAGACAGACAAAATGTAATGAAAGTGACACATGTATAGGATTTGGAGTAAAATAAATAAATACATTTCCTATCAAACTCTCCTTGGCTGAGGAGAGAGGGCCTGAGATTAGAAAAAAATAAATCTTTTTTTATAATCAGGCTTATAAATAAAGTATTCATACCAATAGTCCTCCAATCTTTTATTAGTTTCATAATAAGGGCTTCTATCTTACGCACGAACTCTGACCCCTCTGTGTGTGTCCCCTGCTCTGCTGCCTTCAATCAGTTTGAGCCAGTGACTGTGCCATTTTTAGAGGACACACTCAGATTAAACCTTCTGGTTCTCCTTGTGATTCTCTTCAACCACACTTTTTAAAAAAGGTTTTCCCTTGTTTTAAACACTTGGTTCTCAACCTTTTTAACAGTAGTCTGCTATCTGGAGCAGTCCCTGCTAATTTTAAACATGCTGTTGTGCAGCCCCTGTTTAAAAAAAAACTGTCTTGATCCCACTGTGTTGGGGAATTTTAGGCCCATCTCCAAGCTTCCCCTCCTGTCAAAAATCTTGGAGAAAATTGTTTATTCACAGTTAAAATCCTTCCTGGATGAACGTAACATCATGGATGTGTTCCAGTCCGGATTTAAAA
>JBBPBX010037097.1:0-17654 GCA_038048925.1 Garcialebias charrua | reverse complement strand
TGGTAAATGGAGCTTATTTATATAGCGCTTTCCAGCCCCCGGTGAGGAGCCCCAAAGCACTTTACAATACCAGCCATCCACCCATTCATTCAGACATTCATACACCGGTAGTGGTAGCCTGCCTTGCAAGGCGCAATCCAGACCTACCGGGAGCAATATATATACTGTATACAGTATATATATAAATAAAATGTGACAAACCCTTGCAGGGAACTGATTAGGGTTGAACGAGTACATACATTTTAAACTCAACATTAACATAATAATACTCGAGTAGAGCTCGAGTAGTTGATGATGTCATAGGATCTCAAGATGCAAAAAATAATTAACTAATTAAAAAGGCAAAAAAAAAAGTATTATTTACAAAAAAAGACCAACAAAACACTGGGAGCATTAGGCTCTTACCGTTACAGCAAATAAGTCACAGGAAACCCAAAACTGTTAGTTATTATTATTAAGCTGCAAAAGTGAAAAAAAAACGTGCAGCACGTCAAAAACGAAACCAAAAACAGTGGGGCGGTCGACCACCCCGCACCACCGCCTGTGGTGCTGCGCATTGGGTTTAGTTTTAGAGATTAATATGTTAATAGGTTTTTATAGGTTTAGAGATTTATATTTTTTGCCTTTTATTTGTGAAACAAGGTCAGAGGAAGCTGGTTCTGGTTCGGTCGATTGGACCCGGTGTTACACCACATTCTGTGACCTGCAACAGTTCATGCAACATCGCCCCCTACAGTCACAATATACGGTGGTCACAGAATATGGTGTAACACCGGTTTGCAACGCGCTCCAAACAGGAAGTTGATTCATTTTCTGTTCTGTAACTGCGACGTGATGACGTCACTACGAATACTCGACTTGAAATTAAAAAACTCGATAGAGGTCCAAGTAATCGACATGTCGATTACTCGAGTAGTCTGTTAAAGCCGTAGAACTGATAAATGTTTGACAAATGTTATTTAAACTATGAACAAAATAATTATTATTATAATTAAAATGGGCAAATTGGCAAACAACTTGTAATCAATGACCGTTCGAGGGACAGCGGGACCAGATCTGGCCCACGGGCCTTCAGTTTCACACCAGCAGTTTAGAGTTTTACACGTTGGGTTTGTATATTTTATGAACTACAGCCAAACGCAGCAGCTGTTACTCGTGTTTTGTGGTGTTTTTTGTAGAAAAATGCAGCAAACTTCACTTTAAATCCACTCGAGCTGTTGGAAACTTCTTGGAACAGGAAGCGACGCACACACAAATTTAATTTAAACCACCGTCCGAAGAACGCATTAGCACAAAACGACAGATAAAAAAGTAATCAGACCGGTAAAGATACTTTAACTCATTTCAAATGTTGGTATTTTCTCTGTAATTAAACACGCGCAGGGGAATAAGCAACGACCGAGAAGCGAAGGTGTAATTTGCCGGAGTGCTCGTTATGTTTGTCATGTTTCTCTGACTTGAAGCACGGTGGAGGTCTGTGCAGGTGGCACGGCTGTGCAGCCCTGCAGGGCTTTTCTCCTTCCTCCTCCTTCCTCCTCCTCCTCCTCCTCCTCCTCCACAGGTGCTTATTAGCACATATGAGCTGCCACATGTTCCCAGCCCGGCCGCCGCCCGAGGGGGTAAAATCACTCTTCACCCATAATCTCGGCGGCCCGGCCCTCGTTCTCACTAACAGGAGCACATGGTGCAGCGTTTATGAAGTATTACACTTTTTTTTTTTTTAACTCCTCTCTGAACTCCTGGATCGTAATCATCTCCTCGTTTCTCTGCGACTCAGAAAAGTGATTTGATGCGAGGTATCTGTTTCTGAAAGCAGAGGGGGCTTCTTATCAAAGAGCTCGGCCATCAGCTGAAATGTTTTGCACATGTCAGGATGACAGAAACTCATTGTCATCTTAACACCCCCACCCCCGAACAGTGTGAGGCCCCGAGAGTAGTTCGGCTGTGTACGCCGCTCCACAGCTGGACGGGAGCTACCGCGTTTGAAGTGGGGCATATGGCCGTCGCATTTGCATTTAATGTCCTTCAGATTACTTGTTTTAACTCGCGCTAAACACCTCACTCGGTTGGGGCTAATTTGATGAGGTCACGGCGTGACCCCGTGACCCGCTCTCTCCGTCTTCTCTAAGTGAAAGCAGCTGGGTCGCAGAGTGGGAGAGAGGTGGGACCGGACCGGGCCCCACATGCTCCTCAGGCCCGAGCGACGGATGTTTTGCAAACAGTTTCCGAACAAGCAGAGCCGAGCGGAGCACGTAGTTGAAGCACAACAACACATACGAATGTTGAAATACAGCTGATCCAGCTTATTATTATTATTATTATGAAGATTATGAAGATTATACTTTCAGCCAAAGACTGGGAGCAGGAGATGTTTCATTTCTCTAGGCCTTAAAAAACTTTTAACTATCTGAAATTAATCTGAAACACCGTCTGCATTATTCTGAAAACATTCTTTCTACGTTAATTTTGACTTGGTCTACTCTACGCAGTCGAGCGCTGTAGTACCTACACCACACTAGTAGGTGGCGATCAAGTCTTCACTGACATCTTTAAAATGCAGAGTAAAAACATCACTAAAACTTTTATTTTATTTTATCCACATTATTCCTACGCCCCATGACGCTTTGCGCGAAATGTGCACACGACTTCCGGTTGACCGGAAACACCGTTTGTTTACATGCGAGTAATACAGTTGAAGACAGTCCAAACTTTGTTGTTTTAGTTCATTAAAAATGTGGGAACACCACTCGTTTTGTTAAAAGAGGAGGGACAAATAAAAAGAAATAACAGATGTGACCTGATCGCGCAGACATAATTTAAATAGCGAACGCGTTTGCTCCGGCCTCTCGGCTAAGGTTTATTAGCAGCTATCTCGGCTAAAAGTACCTGTCGCGTCTGAGATCTATCGTTTTAAGACAGTAAATCTTCCAAAACTCTCATTAATATCCCTCCCCGAATAAAAAGAAATAACAGATGTGACCTGATCGCGCTGACATAATTTAAAAATACATAAATAGCGAACGCGTTTGCTCCGGCCTCTCGGCTAAGGTTTATTAGCAGCTATCTCGGCTAAAAATACCGGTCGCGCCTGACATATATCATTTTAAGACAGTAAATCATCCAAAACTCTCATTAATAAACCCTCCCTGAATAAAAAGAAATTACAGATGTTACCTGATCGCGCAGACACAGCCATAGAGAAGGATGCAGGAACACTCTTTCTTTGTTTTGGGTCCGTGTTGAAAACACTGTTGTTTTAGCCAAAGATTTAGCTTGGTCCGGTTGTTGGTGCAGCCGCGAACAGCACAGCAGGTACCTGAACCCCGGTAGGACATTTCAGTAAACGTTCCGTTTAAACAAAAGCTGTGTTTGCTCCGATAAAATGAATGAAAATAACTTTCAAAAACACCCGCGATCCATACTCCGCCTATGGAATACAGGCACTTCCGGTGTCGGACAGGAAGTACAATGCACATTCGCTTCTACAGTGACACCCTCAAGAATATTGTGGATATTGTTTAAAATTTCCTCTCAGCTGTGCCAGCTTCTTCTTATCTGAAGATTATATGTTCAGCCAAAGACCGGGTGCAGGAGATGTTTAATATCTCTAGCATAGCTAGGCTTTAAGTTTTACATTTAAAAAAAAAAAATGTTTACAGCTTCTGTGAAATGAGTAATCTTAAGCACCGTCAGCGTTATTCTGATAACTTTCTTTCTGCGTCTACTTTTGGCTTTGTCTACGCAGTTGAAAGCTGTAGTACTTATGCCACACCATTAGGTGGTGATGGTGTATTCACTGACTTCTTTAAAATGCAGAGGATAAACCTCATCACTGAAGAGTTTTTATTTTATTTTATATCATGAAAATTTATTCTCAGCTGTGCCAGGTTCTTAGGCAGTTGTAACTTTTGGAAAACTAGATTAAAATAGTAAAAAATAAAATAATAATTTTGAAAAGTATTCTGTTCCGGTTTCACCGTGTCTGCAGCCAACGAGTGGTAAAACTATTTTGTACATCTGACATTTAAAAATGTTGTCCCGTTTAACCAAACTGTATTTGGGGCCGTGCAGATAACTTTATTTCCTACGTCGTACCCACCCTGGCCTGCCATGTACCGTATTTGCCGGCCTTTAAGTCGCTCCGCCCCATAAGTCGCTTTAGTCCAATATGTCCAATAAATTGGAAAAATCCATAAATATGTTGCTTCGCCCCATAAGTCGCATCTATTATGCGTCACCGCTGACGCTTCGCGTATATGTTACGCGTCACCGCCGACAACCCGAAATGTGGGCCGATGTTTTGCCCTGCTGCAAATGGCGGCAACAGGAGCGTGCACTGAAGGACGTTAACAAGATTAACACGGTAAAAACAATTATTTGTTAGCTGAAAATTATATCAAAAATGTGTCTGAGCTGAACTTTTCCTTAAAGCTGCACTATGTAACTTTGTAATGTAGTCTGTAACTTTTCTAACAATATATTTTTAACATATTTCTTCACTCTGTCACTATCTACTGACAGACTGATGTTAGACAAAAGCCCCTTTCATAAGACACATCAATCCGGCTCTGATGCGTGCTCAGACCTCCAACGAGCATTCAGAAAACACACAAACGCGCCTTGGCGAGTAAAGTTGACTCGCCTCTGATCCGTGCCTGATCCGTGAGCAGAGGTAGTGTTAAACCCGCATCTGTCGACTTGTGAAAGGTCTCGGGGCTGCGCGGCTTCAAACTTATTTGAATAATGACGTACTCTCCCACGTACTATCCCGGCGCACACTGTCGCGCTGTATTTAAATGTGTAAACAACAACATGACATCTGTATTTTGCTCGCGCATCACTTGCTATTCTTCGCCGAATCTTTTTCTTTTTTTATTGATCATCACGGAAATGTCTAATTGGGGTGATGCAGAGACCTGTGTGCTCCTGTCTCTGCGCGCAGAGGAGGAAAAAGGGACTTACCGGTACAGTGAAGGATGGGGCCCTTCTGGAGCGGATTGCTGTACTGATGCGAGAGCAAAAAAAAAAAAAAAGCATTCGGAGAAGCACAACGATGTTCGCTAGCGTCGCCATGTTTGTTTACATCCACCTCTGCGGTGCGGTCCCACGTTAAACACGCAGGCGGCCACGTCCTCTGAGCAGCAGATTTTCACCACGCCTCTTTTCAACACGCGCTCCAAATCGTTTTGTGAATGCTCCATTGAGGGCGGGCTGTGGCCGGATTCAACTTTGTTTTATGAATGACCCGATGGGTATTAAAGCCGGACTGGTCTGTGCAGGAACTGCGCGGGTCTGACTTATGAAAGGGGCTACAGTAATCTCTGAAAAAAACTATAGTCCCCTTGCTTCTCTATCAGCATTTATAAAAACACTAAAAACACAGAGTGACCCGGACAATGACCAGCCAATAAAAACAGAGTTGTTTGTCACGCCCCAACCCACGCCCCCGCCTGTCCCAGCCTCAGCGCCGCGCTCGTTCTCATTCAAAGGATTGCAAAGCGATGCAGGACTGATTTGTATGTGACACAAATGTATTAAATATCCCTTCTTCATCCCAGAGCTGGACTTTTATTTTGTTTTTTTGCCAAAAGTCAAGTGATCGCTTCATCCTTCACTCACAGGAATGAGGAAATTGATTTGTCACGACTCACGAGCGAATTAAATCATGTCCAAAGTGGCTGGTGAAGCTCTGCTGATTTCAGGGTGTTTTTGTGTTGTAGGACCAGTGATTCATGGTTTTATTATATTTTTTAGAACGTTTTATTATCATATAAACACAGAACTTTGTAGCGTCTGCCACAGGACATGTAGCGGGGACGGAGCATTCCAGACCTGCACTGACAGAATGAGGAAGTCACGAGCGAATTAAATCATGTCCAACGTTGCTTCGTGAAGCTCTGATGATTTCTGCTGATTTTTGTGTTGTTGGACAAGTGCTCCATGGTTTTATTATATATTTTTAAACGTTTTATTAACATATAATCACAGAACTTCGCAGCACAGAGACAGGACATGTAGTGGGGGCGGAGCATTCCAGACCTGCACTGACAGAAAGAGGAAGTCACAAGCGAATTAAATCATGTCCAACGTGGCTTCGTGAAGCTCTGATGATTTCTGCTGGTTTTTGTGTTGTAGGACCAGTGCTCCATGGTTTTATTATATTTTCAAAACGTTTTATTAACATATAATCACAGAATATTGAAGCGCTCCGAGCGGACTCACAGCAGGGGGCGGAGCTGCAGAACTCAAGTTCAACAGAGAACGGACTGTGGCAGAATGCTTTTACCTGCTGGAAATTTTTCTAAGTCCTAGCGTTATGCAGAAATTACATAGTGAACCTTTAATAAATGCACGTAATTGTCAAATCAGCTGGATTTAATTTGTTTCGCTTTGACGTCTTCCAAACGGTCGCGCACGCTGCGAAAATAAATTATAAATAAATTGAATTTTAGCTCAAACATCTCCTAAAGCTAATCAGTTGTAAATATCCATCCAGTGATTACTTTCTGTAAGATTCATCAAAATCTGTTGTGTGGTTCTTGAGCTATTTTGCTAAAAGTCAAACACTGAGGTAACACTAGTTCATACCTCCAGAGTTCAGGAGGCCGGGCTGCGACAGAGTGAGTCCAAGCAGAGGAGGCTTCTGTCGGACACATGAGCTGGGAACGGTCGGTGGACCCTAGCGGCCGAAAGTGGTACTGCTCAATTTTTTTCATCAGAATGAATGGAAACGGTCATATCTCAGCCAAAAAAATTGTCTAAAAATATGGCGCTTCGCCCCATAAGGCGCAGGACATGAACATTAGTTTAAAAAAAAAACTGCGACTTATAGGCCAGAAAATACGGTACTCATCTTATCATTGTTTGCGATGTAACCCACTGGGACATACATTAGGAAACAAGATCTGGACTTTTTAAATTATGATTACAGAAACTAAAGTGATAAAAGTTCGCCCGTGACAAAGCTGGGACTGTTTCAGAGATTTGCCACACAAAGTTTTTGAACAGGTTCAAAATTTAATCAACAAAAACTGCACGTCTCAGGACATTTTACTTCCCTTAGATGTCTTTTTTTAACTATGGCTTTTTATTTGATTCTATAATTTTGTTTAAGTACTTTAGTCAAAATCAACATGTATAATTAAAACTGGCTTTCACAACTGTTGGTTTTTATTTAATATTGTTTATAGTTTCTTATTAATCCACATTCTGCCAACAGGAAAAAAAGTGAGACAGACGTTGAAAAAAAATGTTAAAAAAAAAAAAAACATAGTTTAGTTTTAGGCCACAAAGTGATGATGAGCGCGTGTTAAACAGCTGCTGCGTCATTATTTTGGGAAAAAAACTAAATCTTCAGTCCGTGCATGTTCACCAGAAAGAAAGCCGTCCACATTTTGGAAAGCGTTTTGAAAAATATCATCAGGCGGTGCAAACGGAGCAGAAAAGTTCTGTTTCAAAATTATTTGGAGCAGTGTGGACGAGGCCTTCGAATTCAGATAATTACTGAACTTTATCCAGTTGTTGCCTTTAAAACAACCCAACTTTCTAAACATCTGTCTACACAGCTGCAACCCCCCCGGTCATGAAAGGCCGTGCGACGAGTCTGAGCCCTCGTCTGGAATGTCCGCAGCGCTCGAGCCGCGGCGGCAAGTCGCCTCTTTTCTCCTGCCGCAGACTCAAGTGTTGTCCGGGCCCTGGAGAATAGTCCCGTACGGTCTGAGCCACGACGTTTTCATAACCTCCAAGGCCACCGCCGTGGAGGCGCCTCCAGAGAGCCTCTTTTGTGTCAGAAGGAAAGAGCCGTCCACTCGAGAGCGGCCTCCGGCTTTTGATCAGCTCACACGTTACAGTTTTACAGAGCCGCTTTTTTTTCATGCAAATGGGGGAATTCTTCAAACGCGGCGCGGAAATACGTCCCGCTCGGATGTACCTCAGAAGGTTTCGGCATGGGAACTCTCACCGCCAAGGACTCGCTCAAGAGGCCTCCTCGGAGTGCTGAAAGGCGCCCTCGTCGCCCAGGTGTACACGGCGCCCTTCAGAGAAACTCCTCCGTCCGTTCGGAGGCTTTACATGGACTCCCAATTAAGGGATTAGGAAAACGCTTATCAGAACCATTTTCAAAACACACAACATTTACGGGCTTTCCCACAGCGCGCTCTGCATGGCCGGCCTCGCTCTGGCACGCTCGCACGTCATTGTTGTGGACGGAGCAGCTGTTTGTGAGCCCGGGGCGTTAGCGCCATGTTGCTCTAAGACTCTCGGCGTCCAGGACAAACAGTTTTCATTCCAGCGTCGCCACGTTTACGTTGCGTTGGAGCACAAATGATGTATTTGATCAGCTCCACTCGTGGTCCTGATTGGAGACGAAGGCGGGTCGTGTGATACAGAAGAAGAGGTTTTTCCTCTGGTTGGGCGTTGGAACGTCAGGTTTTGTTTTGGGGGTTTCTTTAGGCCAATTCCGCTGCTGTTGAAGTTCATTCTGCTGGAAAATGTGGAGGGACTGGGAGGAGGGCGGGTGGGGGACGAACCAAACTCTCGTCAAGGTCATGTTCCAGTGGAAAGATCCAACAATGCTGGTGCTAATCCCTCCTCCTCCTCTCTCCTCCTCCTCTGACCCCGTCCCGTGGTTTGGAGACAAGAGGCCCGGATTGTTCCGGAGCTGGACCCGGCATCAGGCGGCCCACAGCTCCTGGATTATCTGCCAATTAGCACCAATTGTGCCGGATGGCATTACTGCAATGTTCTGTTTCTTTCTTAATACCGTTTTAATTTCTGCTCCTCTTCTTTCCCCTCCGCCTAATCAAGATCGTCGGCGCTCCCTCTCTTCTTCTTCTCTCCTTATTTCAAATAAAAGAGCCGGGGTTTAATTTGGCATTAAGGACCGTAGAATATGCCTCGCCAGCAGAGCGTTTGTTTGAGGCGGAGAGTTAGCGAGGGGGAAATGGGGGAGACAGAAAGGAGAAAATCATTTTATGGGAGATAGTGTGAAGGACTTGTGTGAACCGGCCCTGAGCCTCGGCGTCCTGCTACATTAGCCGAGAAGTCAGCTTTGTGTTGGAGTAACGTGTTGCCTCGCCATTGTGCCCCCTACGGTGGAAGGGTTTGGCGGGTTCGGATTAGGAGACTCCATTACATTACCCTAATAACTGGATAAAGCCGCCTCATCCAGTGCAACTGATCCTCGAGCATTAGCGCTCGTAGCTCGTTACGGCGTCTCCGGCTGATCTGCAGACAGTCGATTTCTCATTACGACGCCCCGTCAGAACCCCACAGCTGCAGAGACGGCGAGCCACAACTTCCTGTTCAAAGCAGACGCGATGTTGGCGAGAAGATTCTGCGCCCGCCGCCCTTCCACCAGATTTACACCGCAGTGGCAATAAACAGCCTCTCAAGCCGAGGAGGTCAAATTATAATATTTAGTCTGTTATGAGGGGATTTCCACTGTGATTCATTTTATTTAGCTTTGCACGTAATTGTCTCTGCGCTGCCTGTAAAAGAGCTCGTTATTCTGCAGATAATCACACATCAGCTGCAGGTGTCGGGGCACGTCAGGAGCTTTTATTCTGGTTTTAGTCTTTATGAAAACATGTTAATGACGCTTTGTGATCGGAGCCGTTTCCACACAGAAGCTCCGAAGAAAAACCGGAGCAGAAGAGTTAAACGTGTTTCATAAAAAGGTTTCACTGAAAAACATTCTGACAGTTTTAACAGATTAAAAATAAAGTCCAGATGGTTACCGTATTTTCCGGCCTATAAGTCACACCTTTTTGCCTACATTTCTAAGCCCTGCGACTTATAGGCCGGTGCGACTTATACGTGGATTTTTTGTTTTTTTTCACTTTGGTCAAAAAACAGGTCACTTAATTTAACGGTTTTTAACCGTCAAAGTGCATTTATCAAGAAAAGTTAAACCGAGACACACTTTTACTGTAATGTCAGCTAACAAAAATATATTTTTTATGTGTTTATCTTTAAAGATCAAAGAGATGCAGGTCTGTTTGCTGCACTGCAGGTCTGTTGTTGCTGCGCGTGCTCCTTTTGTGCCATGAGGTGCGACTTATAGGCCGGTGCGACTTATAGGGCGGAAAATACGGTAAATAATAATTGTCCAACTCAGTAAGATTAGAACCAGAGAGATGCGTTTTTTTTCTGAATTTTGAAATTTTTGTAAGAATTCTGAGATTAAACTCAAAAATCTGGGAGAATTATTATAATTTTTTTTAACCGTGGTCATAATTCTCTTCCGTACTAATCCTAATCTGTAAATTAGGTCCAAAGGTTTTATTTAAATATTTCATTAATTACCTTTTCTGCCAGTGGAAAAGTTTCAGGGTCATTCAGATAAAGACAAAAACATACATTTTATTTTTGAATTTTGAGTTTTAAGTCAAAATGTGGAGAAATAAAAATTTGAAAAAAGTATTTTAAGATTAAAAAGGAAACCAGAAACTCAACCAAACGTCAGATCACCAAATGTTTTCTGCCAACTTCACACTTCAGAACAAATTAATTTTGTTTATTTAGTTTATACTTAATTACCTACTTATTATTTACTTACTTACCAGAGCTGAACACGATCCGGAAAAAATAAAAACTTTTGAAAATACTTCTGTTTAGGCTGCAGCATGAGTATTACCGGAGAACTATAGTAATAATAATACTGTATAAGCTTCTTTAAAAACTTTTTTTTTAAATTAAACTCAGGTAGAAGAACTCTCAGCTTAAGTCTTTTATTTTGAAAGACTGAAGGGAGTTCTGTCTGCTGTTGTGAGAAACAACCCAAACCTCAAACTGGTTCAACAAAATGTCATTTTACCAATAAAGTGCTCACAGTCATAAAACAGTTATGAAATAATAATAATAATCATAATAACCAAGAACACAACGTTTAGGTTTGCACAATAAGTTCAATCTTTTTTTAGGGTTCGACTCAAACACAATTCTTCCAACATTTTGATTTGAAACTTAAAGAACAAAAGTTTTGTTTGAAGTTTTATTCGTCTTTCTGATTTGCCGTATTACGCTCAGTCTAGTGGATTAAAAGCTCATTTGTCTACACCTGGTAGTTTGGGGAATCCCTTTTTTCCCCACGACATGCCGCTAATCGACCGTAACGAAAACGGTCGGGTCCAGGAACGCGCTTGAGTCCACGTCCTCCTGAACTCTGAAACACGAACAAAATCTTTCCTCTCCAAGTTCTTTCTTTGGTTTAACGGTCCAAATTTACCAAACAGGCTACAAATTTTCAGACTATAAGCCACACTTAAAATCCTTTAATTTTCTCAAAAATCAACAGTGAGCCTTATAATCCGGTGCGCCTTATGTATGAAAACACCAGGTGCGCCTTATAGTCCAAAAAATATGGTAATAACGGTTGAGCTCAGTGAAGCTTAGAGGACATTAAAATCTAGACACGTTAATTTAATTTCACCAGATAGAAACAAGATTTCTTCTCCGAAGGTGACCTGGCCAACAGGTTGACACAAAAACAAACCATTTCAAATAAAACATTTATTTTACCTGCACATGTGGTTTTTACCTGCACATGTGGTTTTTACCTGCACATGTGGTTTTTACCTGCACATGTGGTTTTTACCTGTGTGCTACACCCCCCAACAAATTTACAGAATAAACATTTTCTGCAGTTTTACGTGAATCATTTTGTCCTTAAAGCTGCATGCAGTCTGCAGTTCTGTAGTATATTTTTAACATATTTCTTCACTCTGTCACTATCTCCTGACAGACTGATGTTAGACAAAGTAATCTCTGAAAAAACTATAGTCCCCTTGCTTCTCCAGGTGGTAAATAAGAATTTCAAAAAAGCCACAGTGACCCGCCGTTAACCAGCCAATAAAAACAGAGCTTCTCACTTCTCACGCTCCTAACCCACGCCCCCCCCCGTCCCAGCCCGCAGCGGCCGCGCAGGTTCTCGTTCAAAGGATTGCAAAGCGATGCAAAACTGTTTTGTATGTGACACAAATGTATTAAATTCCCCTTCTTCATCCCTGATCTGGACTTTTCTTTTGTTTTTTTGCCAAAAGTCAAGTGATCGCTTCCTCCTCCTCCGCTGAGTCCATGAATAATTGAGGAAATGAATGAATTTGTCACGAGCGAATTAAACTCGGCACAGCCCGAAGAGGAGACGTGGGTCCCCCTTCCCATGGGCTCACCACCTATGGGAGGGGCCAAAGGGGTCGGGTGCAATGTGGGATGGGTGGTGGCCGAGGGCGGGGACCCTGGCGGTCTGATCCTCGGCTACAGAAGCTGGCCATTGGGACATGGAATGTCACCTCTCTGGTGGGGAAGGAGCCTGAGCTAGTGTGTGAGGTTGAGAGGTTCCGGCTAGAAATAGTCGGACTCACCTCAACGCATGGCTCTGGCTCTGGAACCAGTTTCCTTGAGAGGGGTTGGACACTCTTCCACTCTGGAGTTGCCCCTGGTGAGAGGCGCCGAGCAGGAGTGGGCATACTTGTTGCCCCCCATCTTGGTGCCTGTACGTTGGGGTTCACCCCGGTGAACGAGAGGGTAGCCTCCCTTCGCCTACGTGTGGGGGGACGGGCTCTGACTGTTGTTTGTGCCTATGCGCCAAACGGCAGCGCAGATTACCCACCCTTTTTGGAGTCCTTGGAGGGGGTATTGGAGAGTGCGCCTCCTGGGGACTCCCTTGTTCTACTGGGGGACTTCAACGCTCACGTGGGCAATGACAGTGAGACCTGGAGGGGTGTGGTTGGGAGGAACGGCCCCCCTGATCTGAACCCGAGTGGTGTTCTGTTATTGGACTTCTGTGCTCGTCATGGATTGTCCATAACGAACACCATGTTCAGGCATAAGGGTGTACATATGTGCTCTTGGCACCAGGACACCCTAGGTCGCAGTTCGATGATCGACTTTGTTGTCGTCTCATCTGATCTGCGGCCGCATGTCCTGGACACTCGGGTGAAGAGAGGGGCGGAGCTGTCAACTGACCACTACCTGGTGGTGAGTTGGCTCCGATGGTGGGGGAGGATGCCGGTCAGACCTGGCAGACCCAAACGTATTGTGAGGGTCTGCTGGGAACGTCTGGCAGAGTCTCCCGTAAGACGGAGCTTTAACTCCCACCTCCGGGAGAGCTTTGAACACGTTCCGAGGGAGGCGGGGGACATTGAGTCCGAGTGGGCCGTGTTCCGCGCCTCTATTGTCGAGGCAGCTTATCAGAGTTGTGGCCGCAAGGTTGTTGGTGCCTGTCGTGGTGGCAACCCTCGAACCCGGTGGTGGACACCGGCGGTGAGGGATGCTGTCATGCTGAAGAAGGAGTCCTATTGGGCCTTTTTGGCCTGTGGGACCCCGGAAGCAGCAGATAGGTACCGACAGTCCAAGCGGCATGCGGCTCGGGTGGTTGCTGAGGCAAAAACTCGGGCGTGGGAGGAGTTCGGAGAGGCCATGGAGAATGACTTCCGTATGGCTTCGAGGCGATTCTGGTCCACCATCCGGCGTCTCAGGGGGGGAAAGCGGTACGCGACCAACACCATTTATGGTGGGGATGGCGTGCTGTTGACCTCAAGTTCTATTCACCCTGCTAACACACGACTGCACACCATCGTACAGCTCCAACCACTTCATCAAGTTTGCGGACGACACAACAGTGGTAGGTCTCATCAGCAACAACGATGAGACGGACTACAGGAACGAGGTGAGCCGCTTGGCCTTGTGGTGCGGACACAACAATCTCACTCTCAACGTGGAGAAGACAAAGGAGATTGTCGTGGACTTCAGGAAGAGGGATGCACAACATGCCCCTCTGACCATCAACAGCACCGCAGTGGAGAGAGTGGACAGCACCAAGTTCCTGGGAGTGCACGTCTCAAAGGACCTGTCCTGGAGCAGGAACACTGCAGCACTGGCCAAGAAGGCTCACCAGCGCCTCTACTTTCTCCGCAAGCTGAAAAGGGCTGGAGCTTCAACCTCCATCATGTGCACCTTCTACAGGGGAGCCATAGAAAGTGTCCTGACAAGCTGCATCACGGTGTGGTTTGGTGCATGCACTGCATCCTGCCGCAAGAGCCTCCAGCGCATCGTGAAAGCAGCTGAGAAGATCGTCGGCACCTCCTTGCCCTCACTGCAGGACTTACACAGCAAACGCCTCACTCGGAAAGCCCACTGCATGGCAGGTGATCCCACACACCCACTACACAGCCGCTTTAGACTGCTGCCATCAGGGAGGAGACTGAGGAGTCTCCAGGCTCGAACCAGCAGACTGAGAGACAGCTCTGTTCATCAGGCAGTCAGAATGCTAAACACTCTGCCTGCTCTGCCTCCCCTCCCATTTGAACTGCCTTAACACAAAAAACTTTCTCACACATTATCACTCAACACAAAGATTTTAACACTGGACTCTGTGTCATCAAACGGGTTATTCACTAAACTCTCGGTCATGTGCTCATTCAGTTTGCACTACTTCTCATATTTGCACTAATGTTTGTATTACATTACTGCCTATAGTCATACTACTGTTTACATTCACTGTTTACATTTATTAATACTGTTTACATTTATTACTACTGCTTTACATTTATTATTACTGTTTACATTTACACTACTTTTATCTACACTACTGCAGATACATATACAGCATTCTCTGACTAGCCTTATCTAAGGATGCCAAATGTGCCTTATGTGCCTTACTTCATATGCCACTTTGCCTATATACCAACATCAACTACCTCATACATATACATGTACTGTGTACATTAACTCATATGCTGCTGTGCCACTCTTTGCAAATGTCAACGCTAGAAACTTCAGTTTATTTTATAGATATACGTTTTATACTTTTTATACTACTATGCAAAAACTCAGGACAGTATTACACTTTTATTATTTCATTTTATGCTTATGTTCATTGGGTGTTTGGTGTTTTAGGGGTGTTTGGTGTTTCAGTGTTGGTGTAAATTTTCATACTTTTATACTATTATGAAAAAACTCAGGACAGTGTTACACTTTTTTACTATTTTATGCTTATGTTTATTAAATGTTTTAGTGTTTAGTGTTTAGATGGTTACTGTTGCACCGAGGGACTGAGAGAAACGCAATTTCGGCCCTGTGTATGTCCTGTACATATTGCAGTTCTGACAATAAAGTTGACTTTGACTTTGAACTCGGGATGTTGTGAGTCGGTGGGCGGAATACTTCGAAGACCTCCTCAATCCTACTGGCATGTCTTCCACTGAGGAAGCGGAGCCTGGGGACTTTGGGTCGGGCTCTCCAATCTCTGGTGCTGAGGTCACCGAGGTGGTTAAAAAGCTCCGCGGTGGCAAGGCTCCGGGGGTGGATGAGATTCGTCCTGAGTTCCTTAGGGCTCTGGATGTTGTGGGGTTGTGTTGGCTTACGCGACTCTGCAATATCGCGTGGACATCGGGGGCAGTTCCCTTGGATTGGCAGACTGGGGTGGTGGTTCCCCTATTCAAAAAGGGGGACCGTAGGGTGTGTTCCAACTATAGGGGGATCACACTCTTAAGCCTCCCTGGTAAGGTCTATTCAGGGGTTCTGGAGAGGAGGGTCCGTCGGATAGTCGAACCTCGGATTCAGGAGGAGCAGTGTGGTTTTCGTCCTGGTCGTGGAACACTGGACCAGCTCTACACCCTCAACAGGGTCCTGGAGGGTGCGTGGGAGTTTGCCCAACCAGTTTACATGTGCTTTGTGGACTTGGAGAAGGCATTCGACCGCGTCCCTCGGGGGGTTCTGTGGGGGGTACTCCGGGAGTATGGGGTACCAGGCCCATTGATATGGGCTGTTAGGTCCCTGTACGACCGGTGTCAGAGCTTGGTCCGCATTGCCGGCAGTAAGTCAGGCTCGTTTCCAGTGAGAGTTGGACTCCGCCAAGGTTGCCCTTTGTCACCGATTCTGTTCATAACTTTTATGGACAGAATTTCTAGGCGCAGCCAAGGTGTTGAGAGGATCCGTTTTGGTGGCCTTAGAATCGCTTCTCTGTTTTTTGCAGATGATGTGGTCCTATTGGCTTCATCAGGTCGTGATCTACAGCTTTCGCTGGAGCGGTTTGCAGCCGAGTGTGATGCGGCCGGGATGAGGATCAGTTCCTCCAAATCCGAGGCCATGGTCTTGAGCCGGAAAAGGGTAGCATGCCCTCTCCGGGTCGGGGAGGAGGTCCTGCCCCAAGTGGAGGAGTTTAAGTATCTCGGGGTCTTGTTCACGAATGAGGGAAAACTGGAGCGTGAGATCGATAGGCGGATAGGTGCAGCGTCCGCAGTGAAGCGGGCGCTGTACCGGTCTGTCGTGGTGAAGAGAGAGCTGAGTCGAAAGGCAAAGCTCTCAATTTACCGATCGATCTACGTTCCCACCCTCATCTATGGTCATGAGCTTTGGGTTGTGACCGAAAGAACGAGATCTCGGATACAAGCGGCTGAAATGAGTTTTCTCCGCAGGGTGTCTGGACTCTCCCTTAGAGATAGGGTGAGAAGCTCAGTCATCCGGGAGGGACTCGGAGTAGAGCCGCTGCTTCTCCACATCGAGAGGAGCCAGTTGAGGTGGCTCGGGCATCTGGTTAGGATGCCTCCTGGACGCCTCCCTGGTGAGGTGTTCCGGGCATGTCCCACCGGGAGGAGACCCAGAGGAAGACCCAGGACACGCTGGAGGGACTATGTTTCTCGGCTGGCCTGGGAACGCCTTGGGATTCCCCCAGAGGAGCTGCTCCAAGTGGCTGGGGAGAGGGAAGTCTGGGCCTCCCTACTTAGGCTGCTACAACCGCGACCCAATCTCGGATAAGCGGAAGAAAATGGATGGATGGAATTAAACTCGGGTTCAACGTGGCTGTGTGAGGCTCTGCAGATTTCATGGTGTTCTGGTGTGCTGGACCAGCGCTCCCTGTTTTTATTCCATTTTTTAGAACATTTTATTAACATATAAACACAGAACTTCACAGCTGCTGAGAGGACATGCAGTGGAGGCGGAGCATTCGGAAGCAGAGCTGAATTTCACCGAGAGCAAGAGCGAGCTGAGCCATATATGGCTCTGAGGGGGAGGGACCAGAATGCTTTCCCAGATGAAAAATTTTCTAAGTGCTGCGTTCTACAAAAACTGCAGACTGTAGCTTTAAATATGTTCGGTTTTAGTAATTTGTTGTTTAGAGTGAGACTAGAGGAGCTCAGGTGAGACTAGAGGAGCTCAGGTGAGGCTAGAGGAGCCCAGGTGAGGCCAGAGGAGCTCAGGTGAGGCCAGAGGAGCCCAGGTGAGGCTAGAGGAGCTCAGGTGAGGCTAGAGGAGCCCAGGTGAGGCCAGAGGAGCTCAGGTGAGGCCAGAGGAGCCCAGGTGAGGCTAGAGGAGCTCAGGTGAGGCTAGAGGAGCCCAGGTGAGGCTAGAGGAGCTCAGGTGAGGCCAGAGGAGCTCAGGTGAGGCTAGAGGAGCTCAGGTGAGGCTAGAGGAGCCCAGGTGAGGCTAGAGGAGCTCAGGTGAGGCCAGAGGAGCCCAGGTGAGGCTAGAGGAGCTCAGGTGAGGCTAGAGGAGCTCAGGTGAGGCTAGAGGAGCCCAGGTGAGGCTAGAGGAGCTCAGGTGAGGTCAGCTCTCCAGCTTCTCCTCATGGTGTTAATACGAGGTCAGGCTGTGGATCCAGCTGCCACATTTAGCATCTCCGCGGTCACTGCTCTCTCTGGAGTGAAAACAAT
>JBBPBX010037096.1:20494-31104 GCA_038048925.1 Garcialebias charrua | reverse complement strand
ACAGCAACATGAAACAGATCAGCAGCAACATGAAACAGATCAGCAGCAACATGAAACAGATCAGCAGCAACATGAAACAGATCAGCAGCAACATGAAACAGATCAGCAGCAACATGAAACAGATCAGCAGCAACATGAAACAGATCAGCAGCAACATGAAACAGATCAGCAGCAACATGAAACAGATCAGCAGCAACATGAAACAGATCAGCAGCAACATGAAACAGATCAGCAGCAACATGAAACAGATCAGCAGCAACATGAAACAGATCAGCAGCAACATGAAACAGATCAGCAGCAACATGAAACAGATCAGCAGCAACATGAAACAGATCAGCAGCAACATGATTGTATTTTTTTATATTTTGTAGTCTTACTTTCTGTCTTTCCTTTCTTTCTATCCTATTAAAAAATACTCCACTAGATAATTACTAGAATAAATATTTCATAATAATGGTGTGAAGAGGATGGCTGTAAGTGGAGAAGGGAGGCCATCAAAAAAAAAAAAAGAAGGGAAAAAAATGATGCCAGTCACCATTAGTCTCTTGAGGTATATCTAAACCCACAAGCTGAGTTTGAGCTATGAAACCTTATGACTGGAGCGATATGACATCACATTTCTAACACCCCCTCCTCCAACCAGCTCAAATGAGCCCTATCTGCCAATAATGAGCCAAAGGATAATTTATAGAAACACTTCGACCATGTCACGTTTGTTACCGTGGTCATCAGTGTGAACTGAAGCAAAGGACATTCTATGTTTGTTTTTTTCTTCTAGGAAACAACACTCACAAGACAGTGGAGTTAAAAAAGAGGGCAAAACGATTGATTGGCAACATTAAGTAATGGCAGCAATAGTCTAAGAGTTGCACTGGAAGCTAAAAGTGTCTTTTCTCTTCAGCAACACATCAGTGCTTAGAGTATAAGTTTAAAAGACTTATCTTCTGGAGGAAGAGCCACTGGGTCTGTTTAAATATCACCATGCACTCAGGAAATTCAACAGCATCATTAGAGTGACCATAAATAATTAGAATGGTTAAGACTGCTTCTGGTTCAATGTGTTGAACCTTATAATGTGTGGATTCCACTTCCTGGTCCCCTCTACCTGTTCACTATCACTTCTTTACAGCTCATGAGCAGACCCGGAGTGGTTAATAGGACAGAGACAGTTCCTGGTGGGCCAGTCTCGTTCATGGTTTGCAGGGCCATAGAGCTTTTTTATTAACAACATAAAAACATAGACCATCGCTAATGCTGTACCAGGGCTGCCCCCGCTCCACACTGGACTGGCAGCAGCTCTTTTTTTTTTCTTTTTTACACGAGTCAGATCCTTGATGCCACCTGTCTCTGGTCTCTGATTGGTCAGCAAACTGACCAAACTTTGTGCCAAACACCCCTTACCTGCAGATATGTAGCCCATCAAGGTTTTGTATGAAGCATAGTGTGCAGCTAAATTGAGTTTTGTTTTACAGACGCTTGGTGATCACATGGATTTTGTGAAAAATCATGAGAAAATAAGGACACCCGTGGTCAATGAGGAACATGTAATAGGCTACACTCATGTGTTACACTGTGTGTTTAGAGGATGGGATACAGTTCATTCCATTTCAAAAACTAAATGGAGTCTGGAAAATGTAAAAGATGGATAAAGCCCTGTGACCGACCTCGTGATCAGCTGAAATCAACAGATATAAACAGGAAGTACCACATGTTCACATTACTGGAGTTTTAATTAGTTATTTTAATCTATTAATAAACATAATGGATGATGATCATTGGTAAGAAGGAGTGGTTTTTATTATCGTTGCATATTGTCTAGTGATTTCTTTCCTAAAAGTTAACTTAGGCCACACTATGTTTCTTAAACTGTGGTTAGGATGCATGAGAGAAACGGAGTCTCACACAAGGAGAGCTGTTGGTCAGGCTACATCTTGTAGTGCCATTAACTCTAAAATAATAATAATCATCATGTTATTTAAAATAGTTATTGGATCAAATGTTACTTATGTAGGTAAAACTGCGGTAGATGTTAAACAACCGTTAAAATACACCAGAATACAGGAAATTATATACTGTGTACATTAACTCATACGCTGCTTTGCCACTTTGCAAATGTCAATGCTAGAAACCTTTAGTTTATTTTAGTTATACTTTTTATACTCTTTTTTTTGTGCTAGTATGCAAAAACTCAGGACAGTATTATGTTCATTAAATGTTTAATGTTTTAGTTTTAGAGTTGGTGTGGATTTTCATGCTCTTGCACCGCTATGCAAAAAAAAAAAAAACTCAGGACAGTGTTAGTTTTACTATTTTATGCTTATGTCTATTATTATATGTTTCAGTGTTTCAATGTTTAGATGTTTACTGTTGCACCGAGGGACTGAGAGAAACGCAATTTCGGTCCTGTGTATGTCCTGTACAGTACATATTGCAGATCTGACAATAAAGTTGACTTTGACTTTGACTTTGAAATTATAGAACACCAAAATTATCATAATTAAATAAATAAATAAAACATTATGAAATAAGAAACATTTTAATTTTTATTCTTTTATTTCATAATTGTGTTCTTCATGATTGCTTATTTATCTCATAATGCCACTTTTCAGCAGAATGACTTCAGCTGTCAATCAATGTCAGTGGGTTGGACCTGCACACCCACTGGCTGACCCTTCACATCCATGAGTTTTCCTGAATACCTGCTCACTGGTACAGCTAGTGTTAATCTTCTTAAATTCAAAGAACTAAAACAGCAAGTCCTACCGTGCACGGAAGTGTCACAATCCCACAGCGCCCATCAATTTTTGGCAGTCCATCACTTTTTGTCATGACACCTGTATCTTCTGAGAACGTAATCCTCTCAATTTGATCTGCTGAAGTTACCTGAGCTGAACAAAGTTCATGCAACTCTGCCATCCTTCATGACTGTTGACCTAGCAAGTCGCTGCTATCTGCTATGCTAGCTGTACCTGATGTCAGTCCAGGGAGTAGAACCTGCAACTTTTCGATCACAGGCCCATCTTCTCTAACCTCTGTATCACCATTCCCCGGTCCTCAGCCTGGAGCCTCTTAGCTTCAACCTGTAAAATAAGATTGGACATTAATGGTCCCACCTGTCATCTCCTTCATATGACCACTGGTCACCGGTTCAACACATTGAACTGGTGATGGTGTTCATCATCTGTTGTCCCGTACCTGGAATCAACCAAGCCTCCTCAGAGCCTGAAACAGAAAACACCACAAGTAAGATAAAAGTTTATGCTCAATAATACAGGTAGAAAATCCAACAAAGTTCAGTCAGGTCATCTGGACGGTTTCTTTATTTGTGTGATACATTTTGTCTTCCATCCAAAGGACTTCTTCAATCTGAGGAGCCACAATAAACTGACAAGAGCACACCCACTTAGTGGACCTAGGTGGATGTGCTGAGTAGCTTAAAGTCCATGACCCACCATGTTTTCAAATTGCATCGTCATTAATATTTATTAGTTTATTTAAAAATAAAACAGGAGCGTTTATTTATATTGTAGAGAAATAACGCTAAATGTGTTATTTCATGATTTATAGCAGATTTTAGCCAGCAGCTCCGGGAAAATCTGCCCCTCTCCATATATGGGCATTGACATCACTGAAGTATCCGCCTTGGAGTTATAGGCGGAGTTATAACAAGCATGCATCAACTTCTGACCAGAGAATACAACTAATAAAAACGATGTGTGGGACAAACGTCAGACTTTTACAAGTAGTCGTGTTGTGTCATTTTAATATTTCCTCAGTAATAATTGTACAACTGGCTGCTGATCAGCACAGCAGCACCACCTCCCTCCGTTGCTCAGAGAGAGGAAAAAAAAACTAAACATATTTAATATTCCCTTGTTAATAAATCTGCCTGTTGATTAATCCTGCGGTCGCTCACTGATGTCTATCATATTCTGAGCACGTATCCACTTTTTATTCTCTCCCCGTGACCTGACAGCCAGGTCGGGAGTACAGAATTAAAAGGCAGATGCAGAGGAGCTCTGAGCGCGCGTGCTCCCCGCAAGGCTGGGATACGGAGCCGAGCCCTGAGTCGGCACCAGAAGGAACTTCAAAGGTGACCAGCGGAACGCGGAGCCGGGGAGAAGACGTGCGGCTGGCTCCTCTGAGGCTCATGAGCAGAGGAGCGAGTGAGAGCAGCAACAGTTTTAACCGCAGCGGTGTTATATCTTATTAAAAAGTTCTAAAAAATAAATAAAAACAGAGCGCTGGTCCAGCTGTACACACAACTGCACCAGGAAATATTTAGAGATCACGCATCCACGTAGGACACGAGTTTAACTGCAGTTCTCTCATAAACCTCCATGGCGAACTCACTCCTGCCTTCTGAGGGGGAGACTTTACTGACGTCACTTCACACTTCGGCAATCTTCGGCCGGGTTTCCGGATTCATCCGGGACTCGTTTTTTTTTTTTTTTTTACGCTCGCCTGGCCCAATTGCAAAAATGAAAATAGACATCATATTCTACTACAGTAATTGTCCAATATGATGAATTGTTACTGTCATGGTGGATGTTGTCTTTTAAACAATATTATTACTGTTTAACGTATATATTACATCCTTGTATACTCCAACAATGTTCAATCAGGTCATCTGGACGGTTTCTTGTTTTACCCATGTTCCAGGAGATATTTGATAGTCGGCTCGTATCCGAGGCCAAAGGGGAGAGTCAGATTCAGATAAGACACAATTGTTAAAAAAAAAAAATTCAGGTAGACAGTTTTTTACTTGTCAGCCTTGAGTCCTGCTGGAATTGTCTTTGTCCAAAATGGCCAAATTTATGGGAATACACTCAACTGATCTGTATTATAAGCCTCCTCAAGATAGATCCCATATGCTGTCGAGTCCTAGAATCCGCAGGTGGCCTGTGATTCTCACAAATCACCTCAATCTTACAGTTTAGCTCATTAATCAGCTGATTTTGAGTCCTCATAGCACGTATCAAACACAGACTCGGAATCTTCGCCATGGCCGAAACTGCTGCTTTAAGTTGATTAAATAGAGCCCCGCCAATGCCAAAGAGTAGAACCCCTGCTATCATAAATCCAAAATATAAACGTCTTCAGCGTCCTCCTGAGAGACACATCAGCTGATCTCTGATGTACCCCGCAGCGTGAGTTTCAGCTAGACAAGCGGTTTCTCCAGGACCCTGTCATTTTGTTGAAAAGATTTTGTCGATTTTGTTGAAAGTCCAGCTCATCAAATTCATAATAGTATTTGTCGTTCAGGAGATGTGTACCAGGAGCTCAAGACACACAAAGAGCAGAAGGGAGAAAGGGAGAACATGGAGAGGGAGAGCAAGAGTGACCGTCTTGAGCGAGAGCCAGATGAGAAGGCAGGAGGTTGAGGAGCATTAAGTGTAGAACCACTAAACTGAGGAACAGCTTCTACCCTGAAACTGTTGGATTCATAAAGCCCTTAACCCGGAAAATCACTGTAGAAAATTAATACATTGCTGTAATGCCACTTTAACTGGTGATATGTGACTCATCCATGCTGCTGATCTCATGCTGATTATCTCATGCTGCTGTATTCTTCCATACCTATCTGCTCACACAGACTCATGTTTGGTCTGTTGTTGTTACACTGTATTGCTTTACATTATTAATATTTAGCATATATCTTAGATCTTTTAGCGTACCGTATGTTGTTTGTTACAGGGGTCTGCAACCTTTAAGAGTAAAAGAGCCATTTTTACGCCTTCGTTCACCACATTAAACATGTCCGGAGCTGCAACAACCTGCTACATCTGTGGTTATCTACTGGTGTCCTATCTAATCTAATCTAATGATTTTTTAACATTTATTAAAATAAAAGACCAGATTATTGTAAAGAATGGGTATTTTAAAAAATCAGTTTTTTACAATTTTTAATTAAAAAGTCTTAAACTATGCAGACAGTACTTCATATAAACAAATAAAGCATCAAGTTAAAGTATGTTTTTCTCCTTACCGGTTCAAGTGTTCACATATTTACAAAATAAATGACAGGATAACTGTATGAACTAATTCTTTTTTGTTGATTGTGTAACCAATAAAATTAAGTTTTAAGTTACTTTTGGTCAAAGCTTGACAGAGCCACTGCAGAGGGACCAAAGAGCCGCATGTGGCTCCAGAACCGAAGGTTGCAGACCCCTTGTTTAGTGTTTATTTTAGTGTATATCTTAGATCGCTGTACACTGTTTCTTTTTACACTTTATATTTTTGCAATTTTTATGTGTAACTGGGATCCTGAGTACACGATTTCATTCCACTTCATGTACCACATGTGATGCAAATAACAATAAAGAACTTTGAACCTTGTATATTCTAAGATGGAGCTAGGTTGTTGAGAGCTTTGTATGTCAGAAGTAAGATTTTGAATCCAATTCTTAATTTGACAGGGAACCAATGGAGCCAAACACAGAATTATCTGTTTTCTTGGAATTTTGAGTTACCAATAATTCTACAATCACAATTTCATCCATCCATCCATCCATTTTCGTCCGCTTATCCGGGGTCGGGTCGCGGGGGTAGCAGCCTAAGTAGGGAGGCCCAGACTTCCCTCTCCCCAGCCACTTGGAGCAGCTCCTCTGGGGGAATCCCAAGGCGTTCCCAGGCCAGCCGAGAAACATAGTCCCTCCAGCGTGTCCTGGGTCTTCCTCTGGGTCTCCTCCCGGTGGGACATGCCCGGAACACCTCACCAGGGAGGCGTCCAGGAGGCATCCTAACCAGATGCCCGAGCCACCTCAACTGGCTCCTCTCGATGTGGAGAAGCAGCGGCTCTACTCCGAGTCCCTCCCGGATGACTGAGCTTCTCACCCTATCTCTAAGGGAGAGTCCAGACACCCTGCGGAGAAAACTCATTTCAGCCGCTTGTATCCGAGATCTTGTTCTTTCGGTCATAACCCAAAGCTCATGACCATAGATGAGGGTGGGAACGTAGATCGATCGGTAAATTGAGAGCTTTGCCTTTTGACTCAGCTCTCTCTTCACCACGACAGACCGGTACAGCACCCGCTTCACTGCGGACGCTGCACCTATCCGCCTATCGATCTCACGCTCCAGTTTTCCCTCATTCGTGAACAAGACCGAGATACTTAAACTCCTCCACTTGGGGCAGGACCTCCTCCCCGACCCGGAGAGGGCATGCTACCCTTTTCCGGCTCAAGACCATGGCCTCGGATTTGGAGGAACTGATCCTCATCCCGGCCGCATCACACTCGGCTGCAAACCGCTCCAGCGAAAGCTGTAGATCACGATCTGATGAAGCCAATAGGACCACATCATCTGCAAAAAACAGAGAAGCGATTCTAAGGCCACCAAAACGGATCCTCTCAACACCTTGGCTGCGCCTAGAAATTCTGTCCATAAAAGTTATGAACAGAATCGGTGACAAAGGGCAACCTTGGCGGAGTCCAACTCTCACTGGAAACGAGCCTGACTTACTGCCGGCAATGCGGACCAAGCTCTGACACCGGTCGTACAGGGACCTAACAGCCCATATCAAAGGGCCTGGTACCCCATACTCCCGGAGTACCCCCCACAGAACCCCCCGAGGGACGCGGTCGAATGCCTTTTCCAAGTCCACAAAGCACATGTAAACTGGTTGGGCAAACTCCCACGCACCCTCCAGGACCCTGCTGAGGGTGTAGAGCTGGTCCAGTGTTCCACGACCAGGACGAAAACCACACTGCTCCTCCTGAATCCGAGGTTCGACTATCCGACGGACCCTCCTCTCCAGAGGAGACAAAATTCCTGTTTTCATCCATATACTGCGTAAAAATTGTAAACCACAAAATATGTTGTCAACTCAAATTTATTTATAAAGCACATCTGAAAGCTGTTACTAAAGTGCTTCACAATAAGATCAAGACAGTAATTAATGAAAAAAAAAGACAAAATGTGATTAAAAGCATCAAAAGTAAAACATAAAACGAGAAACAATAAAATACTAAATCATATCTCTTTGTGTTAAAACACCAGTGAAATCAGACGTGTTTTTAAGAGAGATTTAAAAACAGGAAGTGAAGTGGCCTGTCTGATGTTGAGGGGTAGATTGTTCCAAAGTTTAGGGCCCACAAATGAAAAAGCCTGGTCTCCTCTGAGCTTCAACCAAAAGAATCTGGTCAGATTAGCTCAGTGCCCGAGAAGCAACATGTGGTTGAAGTAGGTCAGAGAGACATGAGGCTGAAAGGCCATTTAGGCACTTAAAGGTCAAAAGGTTAAAGGTTCAGTATGTAATTTCTGGAACACGCTGGAACTTGGGAAAATTTTGAACAGAGACACGTTTCTGGTCCCTCCCCCTCAGAGCCATATATGGCTCTGCTCCCCTTGCTCTGCTGAAATTCAAATTCAAGCTCTGTTTTTATTGGCTGGTTACAAACTCTGTTTTTATTGGCTGGTTAACGGTGGGTCACTGTGGCTTTTTAGAAATGCTTTTAGAGAAGCAAGGGGACAATAGTTTTTTTTCAGAGATTACTTGTCTAAAATCAGTATGTCAGGAGGTAGTGACAGAGTGAAGAAATGTGTTAAAAATATATTGTTAGAAAAGTTACATACAGCTTCTTTAAAGACACAGGATGAAACATTTTGGAGTATTTAGCACATTTTGCCTCATTCAGATGTCACAGTACTTCCTGCTGAAGCCACACAGTTTGATATGTTTGTAAAGATTTTTATAAAGAAGAAGTGACAAAAATCCTAATGGAAATATTGATTGGAATTCAATAAAGGTGTTTCATAGGCACTGCATTAATAAACCGAGCTAATAAACTAATGTTTACTCCTTTAACACTCGTACAGTTTTGTCAAAAAGGGTTACACCTTTTTGGATTTTATGCCTTTTTCAATTTGTCATTTTATTTAAAAAACAATTATAACAAAAAATGATATCTCGTTTTCACCAAATATTTCATTAATAATAAAAATCATGTTCTTTTATTATATTTTATTTTGGAGTTATAAGGGTTTCAAGTAAAACTGAGCAGTAAGGAAAATATCAGTGTGGGGAAAGAATCACTGATAAGAATTTAAAACGACTTCCTCCAGTTTGGTCCTTCAAGACGAAACAGAAAGAGAGAAGGTTTTTCACCTCCATCAAGTGCTCTTCTCCTCCCACTTCAATCCTTTTCCACCTCACCATTAGACTGTGGTGTCCATCGATACTGTGAGGAAGAGTGTCTGTTGGTTCAGCTCGTTCTGTGATGAGCTGCTTCTGGTCCTTCACCGAGGATCAATACAAACATGTTTGACTCAGAATCACTTCCACTCTATACGATGGATGAAAACGTCCTGAATGAGCTCATTTGGAAAAATGGTCACGGGTTCCATTTTCTCCTGACTTTATGTCTTTGAGCCAACTGTTTGTTTCCCATGCTTGAATGGTGGAAACATTTGATTTAAACGAATTAGAACAAAGTGGCACGGTGGCGCAAGAAGTTTGCCAGTACAAATCCCAGTCGAGGACCTTTTTAGGTGGAGTTTGAATGTTCTCTACGTGCTACGTGGGTTTTCTCCAGGTACTCCAGTTTCCTCCCACAGATGAAAAACATGCATTACACTGACTGGTAACTCTAAATTGTCTCTAGTGTGAGTGAGAGAGTGAATGTTTGTTTGGCTTGTCTGTCTCTATGTGTCTCTGTGATGGACTGGAGACCTGTCCTGGGTGTCCCCACCTCTTGCTCATTGATAGCTGGACATGGACACCAGTGACCCCTGCGACCCAAAAAGAAAGAAGCAGGATGATGAATGAATGGATGAATTTTTCTTTTCATTTACTCTTTATTTATACAGGACGTATCATTGAGCCACGATAACTCATTTTCAAGAGAGACCTGTTTAAGGAGCAGATGGTGGGGGTTAAGGGCCTTGCTCAGGGGCCCAGAGTGGGGTGAATGAGGGTGGAGGCAGGTGTGGTTGTTTCACCTTTTCCACCCACATTTTTTGATGTCGGTACCAGGGTTTGAACCGGCAATCTCCCGATCACAGGTCCACCTTCTCTAACCTCTGCGCCACCACTCCCCATGATGGATGGTAAATGAAGGATGGATGATGGATGCATGGATGAATGAATGTGTAGATGGATGGATGAATGATTGATGGATGGATGATGGATTGATGGATGATGATAGATGAATGGATGATGGATGGATGATAGGTGGATAAAATTGACCAAGTATGGATGGATAGATGATGGATGGATATATGGATGGATGGTTGATGGATGCATGGATGGATGGATGGATGGATGGATGATAGATGATGGCTGATGGATGGATGATGGATTAATGGATGGATGGATGGACAGATGAGTGGATGGATTAATGGATGGATGATGGGTGGATGATGGAGTGATGGATGCATAATGGATGGGTGGATGGGTGGATGATGTATGGATGATGGGTGGATGGATGGATAATGGATGGATGATGGGTAGATGATTGATGGATGGATGATGGGTGGATGATGGGTGGATGATTGATGGATGGATGATGATGGTGGATGATGGGTGGATGATGGGTGGATGATTGATGGATGGATGATGGGTGGATGATGGGTGGATGATTGATGGATGGATGATGGGTGGATGATTG
>JBBPBX010037096.1:0-10414 GCA_038048925.1 Garcialebias charrua | reverse complement strand
ATTTCTGCTGACAAACAAGCGACACATTTCATCTTTGAAAATGACTGTTTTGGAATCCAACATGACTTTTTTTTTCTCCTCATTGTTGCTTTCCTTGATTAAGATTCCAGGCCTCATTTTTCATGAATAATCTTGTGTTCAACAATAATAAGAACTCATATCACCAGTTAAAACATGTTAGCTCCATTCCTCAGCCTGACCTGACTGTAAACTGTAAGAAGTCCTGAAACTCAAGGTCTTTATATGTTGCATTTTACTGGGCTGGTTTTTAGCTTTAACGTGAATAGTAAATTTGTTACATGGTTCCACCTGAACCTTCACCAGTTTAAAGTCAAAGCCAACAGGCCCACAGAGAAAGATATCTGCGCTAACATTTTCTCTCATCACACATATTGAAAATGACATGTCCCATTAGGATATCTGCTCAGTGTTCTCTTCTGTGAAGCAGAGCTTTCTGACTCACTCCCTTCACAACCAATCTGACTTCCTTACATCCAGTTTAGATTTGCAGTCACACCTCCCACACACCACCTCTGCAGGTGTCCCCCAAGTATTGTGTCTCATCCCCCTCCTGTTGTTTTGCTACACCCTTGGCTAAAGAGAAAAAAAAGAAAAAACATGAAAATTATTTTGGAAAGTTTGATGACGGCAAATCCCTCATTGATTAAGTTACAAACAAGTGTCAGGCTTTTGACTTTAATTTGATTAGAGGAGAATCCACATTGTTCATTACAGCAGTAGATCTACAGTTCAGCACTCTGATATTTAGGTTTGTGAGCGCATGTATCACATGCTGCTTTATTCCTAATGTGAAGTCAAACAAAACACTAAATACACTGTACAACGTGACAACCTCAGCATTGTTCTACTTTACTGATAACAGTGTGAGGAAAAACACAATCCAGGCACTCACTGCTCCCCATGCTCACAAAGAACATAGTCCTAATCTGTAAATTGGATATAATAATGTGGACTAACGACTAACATCGTGTTCAGCTTTAACATCAAACATTTTAATAAAATGTAAAGATGCACAGTAGCAAAGGACCTGAATACATACCATTGGATGTTTGGAAATGTCTTTGAAAGATGGCAGTGAAGTTTTGGACTCAAATGTTCAATGATAATCAACTTTTTGTTTAATGGGGATCATTACAACTCGTTAGCGCTCGCAAAAATAATACATGTAAAATTCCTGGAAGTTGCCTTAGTGTGTAGCTAAAAAGTGCATTGCAATGTCATGGCAATCAGATTCTCCTCCATATGTTGACAGGTGGTTTTCAGAGATGAATAGTTGCATTCCCCTGGAGAAAAAAAACATACTGTCTTAGAAAACAATGCACCACGTTTTTGGAACTATGGCAGCCTTAATTTATGTAGATGCATATCTCATTCCATGTACTTAATACAATGTATACTCTTCAATTTATAATTATTCTTACTTTGTGCACAGACCAGTTTTATTTTAATTATTTATTTATTCATTTATTTCTTCTTCTTTTTTTTTCGGGAGAGGAGGGTGCGGTGACTGGGATTTGAAAGACTGTTTTCCCTTGCCTGATGTTATAATGACTTGTTCATAAGAGATAAGACTGAACTTTATTGATCCTGCAGGAAATAGTGTGCATGTATGTTCATTTATTAAAAAAAACAATAAAGAAATAGATAATGTTATGACACTTTATATGAATTTGTACCACTATCACACTGGATGTTCTTAAATCTGTTCATCCCCTCAACTCTAATATCAAGGTCACAAATCAAGGTTAAAGATTTGGGGTTTCAAGCTTTCAAAGGTTTTTGAAAAGGTTTATTTGTAATGATTTTACACTCTACTTAGGTGTAATCAGTCATTGTAATCAGTCATTGTAATCATTCATTACGTGGCTTTGAGCAGACATTATTTCAGGGATGATCTGCAGATTACACACCAATCTCTGATACCACACTGGGTATGGGTACATTGTGTTGCTGATGTGATAATGTTTTCATCTGCCATGTGGCCACAAAACTAAAGTTAAACACAAAAAGCAACAGTCTGTATATGTTTTGTGCATCATTCCAGAGTCAGGAATCATGAAGAAATTGCTCCAAATTCACATTGCTTGGAGATAACCAGACCATTGCTATTCATTTCTGTATAATAGTTTGTTAATGGGCAGATCATGTACAATATGGGGTACTCTTCTTTCTGTAGTGGCAATTATATATAAAAAAAGAAACAATTGCATTATCTTATTGAGGAGTAATAATCACCTGAAACATACTACAATATATTCTGATTGCATCTACCGGACAGTGAGGTCAATGACGGCTACAAATACTTGTGTACTGTTACAACCCTAAATAAACAACATTAAGACATTTACCTTTAAATCAAGAGGATTTGGAAACTAAAAGGCAAACTCGTATTTATGACAAGAGTAAATGGTAATCACTCTGCAGCAGAGCCATCACGTTTAAGCTGTTTAAAGCTGAATGTTTCAGTTTTCTCCTTCACGACCATCTTTTTCCTGAGTAAAGTAAAATATAAGACTTTTCTGCTTTCTGTCTTTTAAATGCTTAATGTAAAATCTGGACATTTAGCTTATTTTACATTTTACTTAATCCCATTTAGCCAGAAACTGATTACAAATACATACAAATACAAATGTTATTTAAAATTATCCATTCTGCATTTTCTGTTGCATTTCAAGCCAAATACTGACTCAATCACAATATTCATTAGGTTCTAAAAGAGCCAATAAAACCTAGATAGAAAAAGACTCTTCACGCTGCAGAAACTTAAAGTGGTGAAATATTTTGTTTAGAGGGCAAATTCTCTTCTAGTGCACTCCACGGCACCTTTAACACTTTATTTCCTCATTACCCCATGCATCATATCTACATGAGAATTGCATATCAGTGGCTCGCAGAGGCAGTGCTGAAGCTTCATGTGATGCCCACAGCATTTTCAAATTGACAGAAAGTCACTTCACTCGACATTGGCATAGACTTAAATGTAAAGTTAGGAAAAGAAAGTATAAAGAGAGATGAGCAGGGGAGTTCAATGGCAAAAGGAAAGAGGATTATTGTAACACTCGCTCGGAGGTGAAGACTTGGGCCAAACTAAAACAAGAAGGCCGATGTTGTCCTTCTCCTTATAACCAATAACCTGATTTGCTGAACTTGACTAAATGAAGGTTCACTCCTTACTCTCTATCTTCCCACACATCATTTTTTCATTCCACCTTTATTTGTACAGGTTTGTCTCATTGAGTCACGAGGACTCAATTACAACGGAGAACTGTTTTAGACAGACAACATAAATGTCAAAGTTTCTTTATTTGTTGTTCGTAACACATGTGGTACATGAGGTGGAATAAAATTGTGTACACAGGGTCCCAGTTACATCCAACAGAAATATAAATTGTAAAGAAAAACAGTAATAAGATCTAAGATATGAACTAAGCTCACACAACAAGCAGGTCTCCAGCTACAAGTACTTGGGTGTACAACAATGTAATGGACATGGGCGTGTCCACTTTGATAAACCTGTGTGCTTTTGAACTGTTCCAGAGATGACCTTTACTGACCTCTCAGTAAAGCAAGACATTTACTACAAATCAATTCCATTAGTTGTAATCTGAGAATATAGTCACCAAAAGAGACTATTTCTATCTTTGATTTTATTCTAATGTGATCAAAAGAATAACTTTTGTCATTTTCATGATGTGTGCTTTTAAGCTGTGTTATTCTGTAAGAGTTAAACAGTGTTCACTGCTGTGTTAAAGGTGAAGACTCGGGTCAGAGAGACCCGACTGTTTTGTTTAGAAATAAGAAGACAGTTTAATCCGTTGTTTCTCATGAAAAGGGCTCCAGCTGCTCTGTCTTTTCCTAAACAATTTCCCTCTGCTCGGGCTGTAACCTTGGGTCGTGATAACGGCAAGTGAATTGCTCAACTGGTCCGTGGACCAATGAAAAAGAGACAAGTTTCTCTCCTCTCTAATTCTCTTTTAAGTTCTAACTTTTGCTGAACGCTTCAGAGTTTGGAAGGAGTCGGCAAGAGTCTGCAAGAGTTTGCTGGGAGCTTCAAAGACATGAAGACGTCCCAAAGAGCTGAATGAATGCCTGTTACCCGCCAAGGACAGTCATTCAGCTAAGGATTGTATAACATGCTGTTATGAATCCACTTCGAACGAGCGTAAGCTCAAGACTTTGTTTATTCCTTCATGGAATAGTTATCTTGAAGTCAGAGGCCTGAAGCTGACACATTTTCTGATGACCAACGCGGAGCCCAGGAGACGTTGGAAACGTAAACGAATACCCTGCTCGAAGGTACTGGTTCCCACAAGGACCCGTGCATCTGAAAAGCTACAAGGTCTTCTCTCTTACCGGGCTGTCGTCAAAAGGTAAAGAGCTGTTTACAAACGTACCTGGATTTTAGCAGAAGTCGGATGAGAAGTGTCACTTTGGTATCATGCTCACGATAATTTATTTTAATCCATCTCTCCTCCTATTCTTTTCCCTCTCAATCTAAGCTGGAAACTAATTAAGTTTAAAGAGCCCTCAGACTAAATATTTAACATCATATTTGTCTGTTGTGTTACATTAAGTGTGTTGATGCGTGTTAAATTGCAAGAAAGTGAAATCCTGTCAATCAAGTGTAATAATGTTGATTTTAGTTGATTTATTTTAAATAAATGGTAGTGTCTCCTGGCATACCAAACTAAAATCACCGTTTTCTGTCACTTAATGGCTATGGTTATTTATCCATCACAAAGATCACAGAAATATTGAATAAACTGAAAAAGAAAAGAATCCGTGAAACTACTATTCAATCTGAATAAGTAGATTAATTAAGGATAAAGAGGTCAGCTTAATACTGACCCCTGTTAAAATCCTTTAGTTACATCTGGGTGGCACTATATGTGTTTAAAGACACAATATATGGTCTCCCTCATGTTTCTTACATCTGGTGGCCTCGTACGTGGTTCTAAAAGTTTATTGATAGAATCTGTGATCTCTCATGAACTGTAACATCATGTTTGCATATTAGGATCCAAGTTTTAAACTCTGAGGATAATAATTTTGGCTGGAAGTGTTCATGACAGGCAGATTCTGCATGTTTTTATCATTTGAAGCTGATAAATTGTTATTCGTTCAACTCTTTCACATGCTGTTGGAAGCTTTTAGGTGAAGTTGTCAGCCCGTGGTCTGTGGGGGGGGTTCTGGTTCCGTTCGGCCCAGTTCACGCACAGACTCCGGTACAAAGCTTTGTTGACCGCCGAGTCAAACTGCCTGAAAAGCTGTTAACATCTACAAGATTGCTGTGTGTGGTATTTTTGCATGTTAGAGCAGGTCGAAGAAGCATATAACTGTTAGAACGGTGTCGGATAGTGGTTCTGAAACCCGAGTTCTGCTCCCTTAAAGTGGACGGAACTGACCTTGAACGCGGCTCCGAAGAGAGTCCGTATTGTGTTACAGTTGAAGTGCTGTGTTACTGAGCGTAGCTGAGTTGTGCCTGTTTTAAATGTGATTGCCACGTTTCAGAATTTTGGGGAGTTAATTCGAAGCGTTTGAGTTGGTTACGAGTCTATAAAGTTGTGTTCTGTTGTGCTAAGCTAACGTTAAAGAGCTACGTGTCCCAGTCCCACACGTTTTGTTTATGAGCTGTGACTGGATGAACGAGAGCTGTGAACTGTCAATCACTCTCGTAGCGAGCGTTGATTCGCTGTAGTGGGAACGCACGCCGTTGCGAACAACCCACTTTGTCGTCATTTCCGGCACTGCATTGGTCGAAGGTAATAGAACTACATTCACCATGGTTGCTTGGGAAAAGGACTACAAGCGCTGTGATTGATTGGTTGACGTCACGTATCTGTTTAGCGAGCTCCGCCTCGCTCAACGGAAGCTGGTGACGCGCTGCGTCGACCCGCCTACTTGTGTCGTCATTTCCAGGTGCACTTCGGGTGATAAGCAGTTCACACACTCACAGTGAGTTTAAACACTCATTAAAAGCCATCTAAACTGTCTAACAACATAGATTTGTCTCTGACAAGAACGTGGTTCGAGCGTTTATCACTGACACACTAGAAACTAACTCTACATGGTTGTTTTTAGTTTAATTACTGAATAAAGGTCAGTCGTCTCGTGATAACATAAGACTTGAATCCGCTCCCTGTTGGTTAAAAGACGTTGACAGATGAGTTTTCTCAAAGACATCATAAAAAAGTCAGCATTTTATGGTGAAATTACCAGCTTTAAAAAATTGTTCTGTACACATACAAAATTCCAGTTTATTTTAAATAAAAATTTTAGAATAACAGAGATACAGACAAACAATTGATGCTTGTTTTAAATACTGAAGAGATTTAAAATAACACTCAAAAAGTATTCTTTTATTTGATTTTCAAATTAAATATATAAAAATGATGGAGAACAGAGCATTTCCACATTAAGCTCTTCACATCTCTGAATTTTAAACAGAATTGGTGTGCACAACTGCACACTTTTAGTTAAAAATGGCATTTTTAACGTTTTTCTGTGCACAATCATTGCTGTACTGTTATGCTGAGCGCACGAACACTCGTTTATTTTAAATAAAAATTGTTTGAAATAACGAACAGAACGTCCTTTTTCACTCCTGATAACTGTCAAATGCAGTACAAAATCAGTTTCACTGAGACTGCAAGTCATCTTTTTAAAGGCATGCTCAAGCAGCATCCTGTCACATTTTAGTGAAGTCATTGCATTTAAGTCAGCCCTCTTTTATAAGCGTTTGAGTAAGAAAAAACGGAAATCAGGCTGCTTGGGTTAGTTAGTAACTGTTGTTTGAACGTCAGTTCTATTTTAAAGTTAACACTGCAAGAGTGCATTTAACTTTGACAAAGTTCATTGAGGGTAAAAACCTGAAAAAAGGTACCTATGAATACTTATTACACAGTGAAACGCGTAAACCTCAGCTGATTAGTTTATTTGACTCAGTGCTACATTAAAAGTGAATATTTATTTGCAAACACTAACATGAGAACAATCTTTTGATTTTTTTTTCACACAAAATCAATACAATAATGGACGTTAAACAGGGTGAAACAAGTGAGAGGGTCCGCTCCATCAGGGCCCCACAATGGCTTAGAACGAGCCGAGGTGGTGACTGCTCAGTTGACAGGTACGTGTGGCAAGAAGCAGGTGAACATCCTCTGATGTTTTACGACAGGCTTCTTAAAGCTCATTTTGGTGACAAATATACACCAGGCATGGAAGAAGATGAAGACTTTAAGTGGTCTTTCTTCTTCCATCTCGTCTTTGAGATAAGACTTCAGCTGCTCACCATGGTTATTCCAAAAAAGCAAACCATGGAAGAAATAAAACAGTGTGCTATAAATGCATTTGAAGCTAACATGCTAATCAAAACACCCTTACAGGTGTCCCCAGGTGAAGCGGTCAAATCCCACTCGCTGGAGCTGGATTCCAGTCCTAAAAAAGGCGAGATTAAACAAGATTTTCAAACTAAAGAACAACTAAAGGTGGGTGTTAGCTCTACAGGACGCCCAAGACCAGGGTGGGCCCGGAAGGGACCCCTGAGACGTGGACCTGCACCTCGGATGACACATTCCGAGACATGCAAAAGGTCGCAAACGTTCCAGAACAAAGGCATCAAACCTCCAAGCTCTGATGAGGTGGTGGATGTAAGTTGGTTGTTTGAAAACTTGAATGATACAGAGGATGACCAAACTGGGAAAATGAGTGACCTTGTCTTTGATAACTCAGAGCACACAGTTGATGACAAAGACAGCAAACAAACTGCTGATAGTCAACAACTTCCTGAAGGTCATGATGCTGTCAGCCAACGAGATGCTGACAGTAAACAAGATTACACAGCCAGAGGTACACGTGAACAGAAATGTGTGCCAAGACCTATGAGGTTTCTGTGTAACTTTATACAAAGGGGGGTGGCTAAGAAAGCTTACCTGCCTATCACACTGGAAGGTGTCCTTGAGCGTGAAGCCCTCCTGGATGGCAGTTCTGATATAACTATTATGTCGGCCAAGCTGTTCGAGGAGCTGAGGACCGCCGCTAACGGTGTTGACAGGCAAATACCCTTTGAGAAATGTGCTATTGAGCTACAGGGTCTCGCAGAGACGAGAACAACCTTGACAGCTATAGCTATGGTTCACATGCAGATTGGCGAAATGACACTACGCCACCCGGTGTTTGTGTCTAAACTTGACTCATTCCCATTTTTGGTTGGCCAAGATTTTATAAACCGCTTCAACGCGATTATAGATTATGGTCAACGGAAAATGTGGAGCACAGTGAGAAAACCCCTGCCAATAATAGTGCCTCCTAGTTGTGATACAGACTGCCTAACCGCAGGTACCGCTGAGGACACAAGGGACTCCTCATCCGAGGACGAGAGCCCGGTAAGTGAACCTTCAACTACAGGTGAGACAGAAGAGACTCAACAGTTGGACCAGACTCTGGCCCAACAAGAGAACCTCCTCTGCGAGCTGACACATTCAGCACTCACTGAACACTACCTACCACAGGTAGTGAAAGGTGTTGAGATCCAAGGATCCCACACCGAAGACGCTGTACTGTCCTCTGGGACAGGTAATTCGGCAATCAACCAAGCTTTCGATGAAACCTTGGTTCAAGGGCATCTGAGTCCAGAAAATGACAGTCATCCAAACGCTGACAGTCACTTGGACATCATTGTTGCAGATTACGAGGACCCCTCATCAGACAAGAAGGGGGCAAACTCACATTACCTACCACAGGTAGAGAAAGGTGTGGAGATCCAAGGACCCCACACCGAGGTTGCTGTACTGTCCCCTGGGACAGGTAAATCGGCTATCAGCCAAGCTTTCGATGAAACCTTGGTTCAGGAACATTTGTGTCTAGAACTAGTCAGAAATGACATAGTTTTTACAGACTCAAAGAGCCCCTCTTCAGTCAAGAAGTGGGAAGACACACACAACGACAGTGACCCGTCGCAGTCTGTACAATCAGACACACCTGCGACTGCGCCGACGGTTGTGACACACCTGAATTACACGGAAAGAGGTAAACGTAAGAAGATACGTTGGCCAAATCCTAAACGATTCCTGTGTACCGTCTTCTCTCAGCTGCGCGAACAGCTTAAACTAAACGGTGGCATCCTAACTTGTGCCCATGGACGGACGTCCTCACCTGTGATCGTGGTCCCCCATGACCAAAGGGGGGTGATGTTAGGCCATGCCAAAGACAAAGATTTGAATGTACACCTCAGAAACACTTTTGCTTTCGCCCAGAAAAACCTGGAAAGATCCGCTGAAGGACGTAAGGCGTACTACGACCAAAAGGCCTCTCACAATGAACTCCAAGTGGGAGACAGAGTCTGGTACTATACGTTCGCCCCAGCAACCGGGAAAGGAGGGTCCGAGACCGGAACTCTCGCCCGCAAACTAATGCCCAGGTGGACTGGACCTCATCTGATAACAGACAAAGTGTCCTCAGTCGTCTACGAAATCAAAATCAGCAAAGGCCGCAAAGAGCCAATTGCTAAATGGGTACATCGAAATCAGATCAAACCTTACAAGGCGTTCAATGACTCCACAAAAGACAAAGATCTCACAAACTCACCGACTTCATGGGATAATAAGGTCGTCCAAACACAAGTTAGTAAATAAACTAATCAGGTTTAAACTACCGTATTTTCCACCCTATAAGTCGCATTGTCCAATTTGAACTTAGAAACGCTAAGCCTAAAACCCACAACAAAAAACTGACCTTAACAACCGTTTAAATCCACGAGATTTAATTTGACCTCAGTCATAAAGTTGAGACCTGTTTTCTTGTGTGTTGCACTTTGGAATCTGACGACAAGAGTGTGTCGAAGCAGTGAAACGTTGTTTCCTTGTTGTTTAGTCATTACTGTTGTCATAAGTTGAGATATTGTTTGGTTCTGAACACTCCCAGCCAAAAAGGTTTTGTATTAACATTGGTTAATGAATGATATGGATTTAACTATGCCAACATACAGTTCGTTTTGTTAAATCTCAATCGTTGAAGAGTCAATGTAGTTTAAAGCTACTTAAGGTACCATAAACTACACTGGTCTCACAATTTCTAAATTGAACCGATTCGATCGTTTCTATTCTAGATTGTCTATTCATTTTGATGAGTCTCGCCATAGACTTCAAAATTTATTAGGAATACCAAATCCTACGTCGTTCGTCTAAAAGACAACAGACATTTAGATCAAACTATATTTCATTTTTCTATTTTAGTTTAACCTAAACTAAGTAATGAATGGAGGAATAGTTTGGAATTAGAGGCCTTCGTTACAGAAGCCCTCCAAAATTTTATAGGTACAGATCCCTATATATAATTTTACAGAATTGATCCACCCCTTAATTGGTAATTGTAGCTTATCTAAACCATGACAGCT
>JBBPBX010037095.1:0-10366 GCA_038048925.1 Garcialebias charrua | reverse complement strand
TAATGTACAAAATATAAATAAAATGAAAGGTAGCAGAAAGAAGAAAAAATCTTATTATATCTGCCCCTTTTTTTCCAAACAATAATCAGTTCAAACAATAATAATCTTCCAATAACAGTACAAAATGAATAACTCTTGCTAATTTTCTAACTAATACAATACACATTACGCTACTTCATATATATTTTTTAACAATTTAGTTTTGATCATTTTCATTGAGAAAACTTGGCATTTAACTTCATTCTCCAAACCATTCCATAATCCAATTCCCTGGATTGAGGTAGAACGTCCCTTCAAACTAGTTCTGAATTTTGGTTTTAAAAATATATCTGTCCCCGTAAGATTATAGCAACTTTGTCTTTTAACAAAATGTATTTGAATATTTAAATCCATCCATCCATCCATTTTCTTCCGCTTATCCGGGGTCGGGTCGCGGGGGTAGCAGCCTAAGTAGGGAGGCCCAGACTTCCCTCTCCCCAGCCACTTGGAGCAGCTCCTCTGGGGGAATCCCAAGGCGTTCCCAGGCCAGCCGAGAAACATAGTCCCTCCAGCGTGTCCTGGGTCTTCCTCTGGGTCTCCTCCCGGTGGGACATGCCCGGAACACCTCACCAGGGAGGCGTCCAGGAGGCATCCTAACCAGATGCCCGAGCCACCTCAACTGGCTCCTCTCGATGTGGAGAAGCAGCGGCTCTACTCCGAGTCCCTCCCGGATGACTGAGCTTCTCACCCTATCTCTAAGGGAGAGTCCAGACACCCTGCGGAGAAAACTCATTTCAGCCGCTTGTATCCGAGATCTCGTTCTTTCGGTCATAACCCAGAGCTCATGACCATAGATGAGGGTGGGAACGTAGATCGATCGGTAAATTGAGAGCTTTGCCTTTTGACTCAGCTCTCTCTTCACCACGACAGACCGGTACAGCGCCCGCTTCACTGCGGACGCTGCACCTATCCGCCTATCGATCTCACGCTCCAGTTTTCCCTCATTCGTGAACAAGACCCCGAGATACTTAAACTCCTCCACTTGGGGCAGGACCTCCTCCCCGACCTGGAGAAGGCATGCTACCCTTTTCCGGCTCAAGACCATGGCCTCGGATTTGGAGGAACTGATCCTCATCCCGGCCGCATCACATTCAGCTGCAAACCGCTCCAGCGAAAGCTGTAGATCACGAACTGATGAAGCCAATAGGACCACATCATCTGCAAAAAACAGAGAAGAGATTCTAAGGCCACCAAAACGGATCCTCTCAACACCTTGGCTGCGCCTAGAAATTCTGTCCATAAAAGTTATGAACAGAATCGGTGACAAAGGGCAACCTTGGCGGAGTCCAACTCTCACCGGAAACGAGCCTGACTTACTGCCAGCGATGCGGACCAAGCTCTGACACCGGTCGTACAGGGACCTAACAGCCCATATCAAAGGGCCTGGTACCCCATACTCCCGGAGTACCCCCCACAGAACCCCCCGAGGGACGCGGTCGAATGCCTTTTCCAAGTCCACAAAGCACATGTAAACTGGTTGGGCAAACTCCCACGCACCCTCCAGGACCCTGTTGAGGGTGTAGAGCTGGTCCAGTGTTCCACGACCAGCACGAAAACCACACTGCTCCTCCTGAATCCGAGGTTCGACTATCCGACGGACCCTCCTCTCCAGAACCCCTGAATAGACCTTACCAGGGAGGCTTAAGAGTGTGATCCCCTATAGTTGGAACACACCCTACGGTCCCCCTTTTTGAATAGGGGAACCACCACCCCAGTCTGCCAATCCAAGGGAACTGCCCCCGATGTCCACGCGATATTGCAGAGTCGCGTAAGCCAACACAACCCCACAACATCCAGAGCCCTAAGGAACTCAGGACGAATCTCATCCACCCCCGGAGCCTTGCCACCGCGGAGCTTTTTAACCACCTTGGCGACCTCAGCACCAGAGATTGGAGAGCCCGACCCAAAGTCCCCAGGCTCCGCTTCCTCAGTGGAAGACGTGCCAGTAGGATTGAGGAGGTCTTCGAAGTATTCCGCCCACCGACTCACAACATCCCGAGTTGAGGTCAACAGCACGCCATCCCCACCATAAATGGTGTTGGTCGCGTACCGCTTTCCCCCCCTGAGACGCCGGATGGTGGACCAGAATCGCCTCGAAGCCGTACGGAAGTCATTCTCCATGGCCTCTCCGAACTCCTCCCACGCCCGAGTTTTTGCCTCAGCAACCACCCGAGCCGCATGCCGCTTGGACTGCCGGTACCTATCTGCTGCTTCCGGGGTCCCACAGGCCAAAAAGGCCCAATAGGACTCCTTCTTCAGCTTGACAGCATCCCTCACCGCTGGCGTCCACCACCGGGTTCGAGGATTGCCACCACGACAGGCACCAACAACCTTGCGGCCACAACTCCGATAAGCTACCTCGACAATAGAGGCGCGGAACATGGCCCACTCGGGCTCAATGTCCCCCGCCTCCCTCGGAACGTGTTCAAAGCTCTCCCGGAGGTGGGAGTTAAAGCTCCGTCTTACGGGAGACTCTGCCAGACGTTCCCAGCAGACCCTCACAATACGTTTGGGTCTGCCAGGTCTGACCGGCATCCTCCCCCACCATCGGAGCCAACTCACCACCAGGTAGTGGTCAGTTGACAGCTCCGCCCCTCTCTTCACCCGAGTGTCCAGGACATGCGGCCGCAGATCAGATGAGACGACAACAAAGTCGATCATTGAACTACGACCTAGGGTGTCCTGGTGCCAAGAGCACATATGGACACCCTTATGCCTGAACATGGTGTTCGTTATGGACAATCCATGACGAGCACAGAAGTCCAACAACAGAACACCGCTCGGGTTCAGATCAGGGGGGCCGTTCCTCCCAACCACACCCCTCCAGGTCTCACTGTCATTGCCCACGTGAGCGTTGAAGTCCCCCAGCAGAACAAGGGAGTCCCCAGGAGGCGCACCCTCCAATACCCCCTCCAAGGACTCCAAAAAGGGTGGGTAATCTGCGCTGCCGTTTGGCGCATAGGCACAAACAACAGTCAGAGCCCGTCCCCCCACACGTAGGCGAAGGGAGGCTACCCTCTCGTTCACCGGGGTGAACCCCAACGTACAGGCACCAAGATGGGGGGCAACAAGTATGCCCACTCCTGCTCGGCGCCTCTCACCAGGGGCAACTCCAGAGTGGAAGAGTGTCCAACCCCTCTCAAGGAAACTGGTTCCAGAGCCAGAGCCATGCGTTGAGGTGAGTCCGACTATTGCTAGCCGGAACCTCTCAACCTCACACACTAGCTCAGGCTCCCGAGGGCGGGGACCCTGGCGGTCTGATCCTCGGCTACAGAAGCTGGCCATTGGAACATGGAATGTCACCTCTCTGGTGGGGATATTTAAATGTAATATGTTATTCTGAGCCCTATACATAACTGATAAAATATTATAATCTACAAAATCATGGAACTTCAATAACTTCAGTTGATAAAATAATGTACTATGGGTGACAGTAATGTTTTCTAGTGATAATTCTTACAGCTCTTTTATGTAAAACAAAAATAGGCTTTGTAATTGTTTTACACGCCTTCCCCCAAACATCAATACAATAAAGTGTGGAACAATGATTGTGTTACAACAAATACAGAGCTTTATCATTCAATAAGTCTCTGACTTTGTACAGTACTGCAATAGATTTTGCTATTTTTATTCTAACAGAATTTATGTGTTGTTTCCACGTCAGTTTGTCATCAATGATAACACCCAAAAACTTCACCTCACTCACTCTACAAATCTCAACACCATCAATTTTGAATGCAACATCAACAGTTTTCTTTTTATTACTGAATATCAGAGTTTTTCTAGATTTAATGATAATTTAAAGAAAGGGAAGGGAACTTTTATCTAGATTTAATGATCATTTATTGAGTTTAAACCAAGTTTGTATTTTGACTAATTCTGTCTTTATCAACTCCAACATTTGTATATCTTCACCTAAACAGAAAAATGTGGTATCATCAGCAAAAAGGACACATTTAAGGAGTCCTCCTGACACATTTACCAAGTCATTCACATATAAAATAAATAGCTTTGGTCCAAGTACAGAGCCTTGAGGAACTCCACATGTGATATTACAGAGGCCAGATCTTACATCATTTATCTGTACAAACTGTTTCCTATATTTCAAGTAGCTAGATACCCACTGTAATGCTGGTCCTCTAATACCATATTTGTTCAATTTTTCTAGGAGAATGGTGTGATCAATAGTATCGAATGCTTTTTTTAAATCAACAAAAATACTGACACAATATTGTTTTTGATCGACAGCAGTAGTTATTTGTTCCATTAATTCCATGAGAGCCATTGATGTAGATTTTTTTGCTCTAAACCCATACTGACTGTTACTTAGAATATTTTGTTTATCTATAAATTGATCCAATTGATCTGAATTGATCTCATGAACCACTGCAGGGATTTTAATGAAAATTTTCAGAAACAATCGTAGAAATTTAATCTATAATTGATTAACTGTTGGGAGTCAATAAAACTGAAGATGGTCGTCACAGCTAATCGACATTAGCCTACGTAAAAATGACTTTAACTTGATCTATTTTACAAATATCTACAGCAATGTCAAACATAACTTTGAAACTACTGTATCATCTAAATCACTCCTTGTTCTGCTGCTTTTGGTGAAGCTGGTTAGGGCTGCCGCCTCTCGTTCAAATCCCAGCCGGGGCCCTCTCTGGGTGGAGTTTGCATCTGTCAGTGCATGCGTGCCGTGGGTTTTCTCCAGCTACTCTGGTTTCCCCCAACAGACCAAAAACACGCATGTTAGACTGATTGGTAACTCTAAATTATCCCTAGGTGAATGCGAGAGTGAATGGTTCTTTGTCTAAGTGTCCCTGAGATGGACTGGAGACCTGTCCAGAGTGTCCCCTGCCTCTCTCGCACAGTGATAGCTGGGCACCAGTGACCCCTGTGACCTGAAAAGGAAGTAGCGGGTAAAGATAATGGATGGATGGATGGATAATGGGCCTGCTGCCTTCTTATATCTCCTAAATGTCACCTCGTCCGTGCAGTTACAGTGTGCACGCTCAGGACTTCATTACCTGCAGCGTCCCTTCAGTGCAGACTTGGACAAAAGGCCTTTTCTTACTCTGCTCCTGGAACCTGGAACACCCTGCAACAAGATCTGAAGCTGTCCACTTCGATTTATTTATGGGATTTTAAACATTTAATAAGGTCATTAGAAAAATATAAGCAATTTTTTCCTGTTGTTTGCCTTGTTCTATACCTTGATTTGACTATAATAACACTACTTTTTATTTTTAATTGCTTTTTATTGTTGTATACTGTATTGTTGTCTGTCTGTAACAAGTCCCTCTTGAAAACGTGACGCAATCAGACGAACCTGTATAAATAAAGGTTGAATTAAAAAATGCAAAACCTTCTTTAAAAATAGGCTATCAAAAACTTTGTTTGTAAATTACGCAGTGCTTGATTTTTTAAACCATACTTTTTTTTTGTTTTAACTTGGTTTTATTCATAAAGTTTAATATAATACTTTATTTATTTATGCGCATTTCGTGTATCTCCTCAATCACCACTGGCATAAAAAAAAACTGTTTGTTTTGACCCGCGCTAATCGTGAAACAACCAATCAGAAAGCATGATGTTTTCAGACCACACCCACTTTCCTTGATCACGAGGTTCGCGTGCGTCCACTGTGAGTTTGGACCAATCAGGGCGGCCCGCTGCGAGAACGAGAACCGAGGGGAGGAGCCCGCTGACAGCTGCACCAAAGAGGTGAAAAAGTTAAGAGGTCCCACTCTTATACATGAAAGCTACAACATACCATTCAGTCAACCTTTATTTATACAGATTAGTCTCAATGATACTTGAGAGAGCTGTTTTTAACAAAGAATGATGGCAACACTAGACGACAACGACTACATTAGACAATCATAAAAGAAGGCATATAAATTGAAAATAAATAAATGGAAGAAAAATATATTTAAAAAATAGAAAAACAAAAAACAGCTATAGGTATTATGAAGCAATATTAAAAAAAAAAAAACTAAAAACAAGCACATGTCTGTATTGGTTTTTGCCATGAACTTAGCAGTTGTTTGAAGCCACTTAGAGAGGTCAACGTTGAGAGCTTCAGATCTTTTTGCAAGATATCCCAGGATGCAGGAGCGGAGTAGGATATTCAACCTTTATATAGTCAGGTTAATCTCATTGAGCCTCGAGGACTCATTTACAAGAGAGACCTGTCTACAAACTAAAGAATGATGACAACAGCAACAGTAGAATTTCCTTAAACAATCAACATTAGACAAACATAAGAGAGAAATACAGTTTTTTTTAAACAAATTAAAATGAATGGTAAATGGAGCTTATTTATAAAGTGCTTTCCAGCCCCCTATGAAGGGCCCCAAAGCACTTTACAATACCAACCATCCACCCATTCATACCCTGGTAGCGGCAGACTGCCATGCAAGGCGCTTTCTAGTCCTACCGGGAGAAACTTGGGGTTAAGTGTCTTGCCCAAGGACACAACAACACATGGTGTGGGGAACCAGGATTTGAACCCCCAACCTTCCGATCAGGGGGCGACTGCCATTACCACTACACCATGGCCGCCCTTAAACAAATTAAAATGAAGATATCAAAGTAGCAAAACAGCTTGATTGATTGATTATAAGGCGGTGAAGAAAACTAAAAACAGGAACATGTCTGCATTGGTTCTTGCCAGGAACTTAACAGATGTTTGAAGCCATTTAGAGAGGTCAAGGCCGAGAGCTTCAGATCTTTTTGTAAGATATTCCAGGAAGCAGGAGCAGAGTAGGAGAAGGCCCTTTTTCCAAGTTCAGTCCTCACTGACGGAACACTGCAGGTAATCATGTCCTGAGAGCGCACACTGTAGCTGCACTCACGCAGAGACATGTAGGAGGAGATGTATGAGGCAGCAGACCAAGAAGTGATTTAAAGATGAAAATGTACCAGTGGAAGAGTCTGCGTGAAGTTAATGATGTCCAGTTAACCAGTGAATACAGGGTGCAGTGGTGGGTACGATAATCACAGCCAGTTATGAATCTTAGTGCACCATGATAGACAACATCCAACATCTGCAGGCTGCTTGTAGGAGCATTCATGTAAATACAGTAATGTCACCATAATCAATGGAGGGAAGGAAAATCTCAGTTAAGGTGTTTCCTAGCATTCAGTTAGACATGATCTGTTTCTGAAAAAGAAACCCAGTTTAACTGTCAGTTACTAGGTTTTCCTCATGGAGTTTAAAATATAGATGTGAATCGACTAGGATACCCAAATATTTGTAGGAATCTCAATAGGAGCACCATTCGAAGATAAATCGAGTGAAGAACAGCTGGGACCAACTTCTCATTTGAAAACAACATCCCTTTGGTTTTATCAGTGTACAGTATAGGACAAGTTTGAGGCGGAACAACAAATCTGACTGGATGATGTCAAAAGCAGATTGCAAAAGCTGGAAAACCTTAGCAACTGTTTTAGCTCAACAAACAACTGTGTCATCAGCATAGAAGTGTAAGGATGCATCAGGGATGATCTGACCTACATTACCTATGTAGATTGTAAAGAGGGTGGGACAGACCTAAGACTGAGCCTTGTGGTACACCATTGTTAACGGTTAGAGAACTGGAAGAAGTATGTTGAACACACTGCCTCCAATCTGAGAATTAGTTAGTGAACCAACCAATGGTGTGAGCTGAATTTTTTTTCCCTGAGAGCTTATGATACTGTACAAGATGTTATGATCCACAGTGTCAAAAGCTTTAGACAGGTCTAAGAAAAGTGCAGCACAATAATCCTTAGCATCCAATGCTTCAACAACGTCATTAAGAACCTTCAGTGAAGCAGTCGTTGTGCTGTGTTGTTTCCTGAAACCAGATTGATGGAGAGGTAAGATGTTAAATGAGTCCAGGTAATTTTTTGATCTGAGAGTTTATCCGTTTTTCTAGAACCTTGGCTAAAATGCAGAGTTTAGAGATCGGTCGATAGTTGTTCAGTGAGGTGGGATCACCTCCCTTCAGCCAAGAAGAACAAAGGCTGTTTTCCAAGCATCCGGGATGGAGTTCTGGCTTATAGAAAGATTAAAGATGTGGGTCACAGGGACTGGAATGATATGAGCAGCCAGCCTTAAGAAATAAGGTGGAAGTTCATCAGGACCTGCAGATTTTTTAGAATCTAGACCTTTTAATAATTTATTGACCTGAGTGACTGAGAACAGGGAAAATTTTAAAAAAGTGGTTTATTTGGAGGAGAGATTTGTAGATGTTTGGCTTAAACCATACCATACCGTACCATGCCATACCATACTACATACCATACCGTACCATGCCCGCACCGTACCATACCATACCATACCGCACCGTACCATACCATACCATACCGTACCATGCCCGCACTGTACCATACCATACCATACCATACCGTACCATGCCATACCATACTACACACCATACTACATACCATACTACATACCATACCGTACCATGCCCGCACCGTACCATACCATACCATACCGCACCGTACCATACCATACTACATACCATACCGTACCATGCCCGCACCGTACCATACCATACCATACCGCACCGTACCATACCATACTACATACCATACTACATACCATACCGTACCGTACCGTACCATACCATACTATACCATACCGCATCGTACCATACCAAATCATACTATACCATATGTAAAGCATTTACTTGTAGAAACAGCAACAAGGCCCACCAAAGTGCTATACACTTTTTGTGTACCAAGTACTGTATATTTATTTATACACAACAACAACAAATAATAATAATGATAATAATAATAATAAAAAGTACAGTTTTGTGAGCTCAATCATCCAGGTAAATAAATGCAAAACAAAAATAAACTGTCCAGATGACCCGATTTAACCTTTTTTGCACACAACAAATAGGTTGAACAAAGTTGCTGTTTTTGTGTTAGCTGGCTGGACCAAACCTAAAACTTCACTTGGAAAACGACCTGATACAACGACTTGTTTTTGCTAACTTTGGCTTTTCAGGCCTGGGGTTTTACATTTTCTTTTGAATAAAGCTGGATTTCTGGCTTAGCCAGCTATGTTGAGCCAAAAGTCAGGTTTTGTGTCATGAAGGAGGATCTGTTTGAGCGGTAACCACCATGGTAACAGAGACTTTTTCAAATTTAGTCAGTCTACTGTATTATACATATTTTGGCATGGCCATTTAAACAAATCTTCCCATTTGACAAGAACTCTTTCAAATTTAACACATGACATCTATCTTAAAGAAATAGCTGGAGAGAAAAAAGTTTGGAAACCTGAATACACATCCAGTAGCCATGATCTTTTATTACGTTTATAAGTTTCTCAAGTTAGTCTGGAGGGAGAAATAATAAACTAAAAAATGTGAGGATTGCCCAACACAACACCATATAAACCACGTCAAAAAATGATGAACAACAGGCTGTGGATAGTTTTTATATTTTGTTTGGATTTGCTACACACTACACATTTTGAAACATTTTTAATTTGTTAGTACCATTAAACAACAGCTAATATAAAAATTAAAAACTTGATTTGATCAGTGAAGTGATTTTTGATATATGAAACAATCTTAGAGTTTAAGTTTAGGATCTTTCTGTCTCAAGCTGAACAGCAGCAGGTAGTTCTGAATGAACCATTTTCTGTTTTATTTTGTTCTGATTTTAACTTTGTTTTCCTGATTAAATCTTTAATGTTTTATCATTTGTTTAAAATGCTTCAATCTGCAGTCCTTTAAGTCCAAAGACAACCACTTTAAGTTTTGCATGCAGAAAAAGTGTCAACATTCAACTTCCCTTTCTTTAAATTTAAATCAGAAAGCAGTGGTGGGCACAGTTTTGCAAAACTTTTTTTTTTGTTTAGCGGATTAGCATTTTGCTAACCTTGAAAACGTTGGTTACGTGTAACCCCAGATTCTATGAGTGTAGGCGTAGCCCTTTAAGCCACATCTATTGGGTTTATCCCAGCGCTTCGCACCAACATTAAAGACTTTTAGTCCACGCCCACCTGCTGTGGGCCACACCCTCGGTCCGTAAAAGCCCCCTCCGACCGAGGAACTGCTCCCAAAAGGCAATAAAAAAAATTCAGCCAAGGAGAGCCAGTGAGGCCTCAAGGCTTAAAGGGCTACGCCTACACTCATAGAATCTGGGGTTACAATACGTAACCAACGTTCTATTTCCTGTAGGCGTAGCCCTTTAAGCCACACCTATTGGGTTAAAGGTGGAGCAGGATATGGTCCATGCCTCATTGGGTCTGACTGAAACCAAAACAACCTGGCAACCGCAACCCTCAATAAGTGTAAAATAGCAGGTGAGC
>JBBPBX010037094.1:14508-25084 GCA_038048925.1 Garcialebias charrua | reverse complement strand
TATCGTCAAGTGATAATCCAACTTGTTTATGTTTTGTTTATGTTTATTAAATTTGTTCTTTTTTTTACAAAAGAAACAATACAAGACAATCCCATAAATGATAATGTACAAAATATAAAAAAATGAAAGGTAGCAGAAAGAAGAATAAATCTTATTATATCTGCCCCTTTTTTCCAACAATCAGATTAAACAATAATAATCTTCAACCAACAGTACAAAATGACTAACTCTTTCTAATTTTCTAACTAATACAATACACATTACGCTATTTCATATATATTTTTTTAACACATTCGTTTTGATCATTTTCTTAAATGTAAACATTGACTTGGCATTTTTAACTACATTCTCCAAGCCATTCCATAATCTAATTCCCTGGATTGAGGTAGAACGTCCCTTCAAACTAGTTCTGAATTGTGGTTTTACAAACATCTCTGTCCCCTTAAGATTATAACAACTTTGTCTTTTAACAAAATGCATTTGGATATTTAAAGGTAATGCATTATTTTGAGCCCTATACATAACTGATAAAATATTATAGTCTACCAAATCATGGAACTTCAATAACTTCAGTGATAAAATAATATGTTCATCTAAACAGAAAAATGTGGTATCATCAGCAAAAAGTACACATTTAAGGAGTCCTGACACATTTACCAAGTCATTCACATATAAAATAAATAGCTTTGGTCCAAGTACAGAGCCTTGGGGAACTCCACATGTGATATTACAGAGGTCAGATCTTACATCATTTATTTGTACAAATTGTTTCCTATCTTTCAAGTAGCTAGATACCCACTGTAATGCTGGTCCTCTAATACCATATTTGTTCAGTTTTTCAAGGAGAATGGTGTGATCAATAGTATCAAATGCTTTTTTTAAATCAACAAAAATACTGATACAATATTGTTTTTGATCGACAGCAGTAGTTATTTGTTCCATTAATTCCATGAGAGCCATTGATGTAGAGTTTTTTGCTCTAAACCCATACTGACTGTTGCTTAGAATATTTTGTTTATCTATAAATTGATCTAGTCTGTTTACAAATAGTTTTTCAAGAATTTTTGAAAACTGTGGTAACAAGGATCCATCCATCCATCCATCCATCTTCTTCCGCTTATCCGGGGTCGGGTCGCGGGGGTAGCAGCCTAAGTAGGGAGGCCCAGACTTCCCTCTCCCCAGCCACTTGGAGCAGCTCCTCCGGGGGAATCCCAAGGCGTTCCCAGGCCAGCCGAGAAACATAGTCCCTCCAGCGCGTCCTGGGTCTTCCTCTGGGTCTCCTCCCGGTGGGACGTGCCCGGAACACCTCACCAGGGAGGCGTCCAGGAGGCATCCTAACCAGATGCCCGAGCCACCTCAACTGGCTCCTCTCGATGTGGAGAAGCAGCGGCTCTACTCCGAGTCCCTCCCGGATGACTGAGCTTCTCACCCTATCTCTAAGGGAGAGTCCAGCCACCCTGCGGAGAAAACTCATTTCAGCCGCTTGTATCCGAGATCTTGTTCTTTCGGTCATAACCCAAAGCTCATGACCATAGATGAGGGTGGGAACGTAGATCGATCGGTAAATTGAGAGCTTTGCCTTTTGACTCAGCTCTCTCTTCACCACGACAGACCGGTACAGCGCCCGCTTCACTGCGGACGCTGCACCTATCCGCCTATCGATCTCACGCCCCAGTTTTCCCTCATTCGTGAACAAGATCCCGAGATACTTAAACTCCTCCACTTGGGGCAGGACCTCCTCCCCGACCCGGAGAGGGCATGCTACCCTTTTCCGGCTCAAGACCATGGCCTCGGATTTGGAGGAACTGATCCTCATCCCGGCCGCATCGCATTCAGCTGCAAACCGCTCCAGCGAAAGCTGTAGATCACGAGCTGATGAAGCCAATAGGACCACATCATCTGCAAAAAACAGAGAAGCGATTCTAAGGTCACCAAAACGGATCCTCTCAACACCTTGGCTGCGCCTAGAAATTCTGTCCATAAAAGTTATGAACAGAATCGGTGACAAAGGGCAACCTTGGCGGAGTCCAACTCTCACCGGAAACGAGCCTGACTTACTGCCGGCAATGCGGACCAAGCTCTGACACCGGTCGTACAGGGACCTAACAGCCCTTATCAAAGGGCCTGGTACCCCATACTCCCGGAGTACCCCCCACAGAACCCCCCGAGGGACGCGGTCGAATGCCTTCTCCAAGTCCACAAAGCACATGTAAACTGGTTGGGCAAACTCCCACGCACCCTCCAGGACCCTGCTGAGGGTGTAGAGCTGGTCCAGTGTTCCACGACCAGGACGAAAACCACACTGCTCCTCCTGAATCCGAGGTTCGACTATCCGACGGACCCTCCTCTCCAGAACCCCTGAATAGACCTTACCAGGGAGGCTTAAGAGTGTGATCCCCCTATAGTTGGAACACACCCTACGGTCCCCCTTTTTAAATAGGGGAACCACCACCCCAGTCTGCCAATCCAAGGGAACTGCCCCCGATGTCCACGCGATATTGCAGAGTCGCGTAAGCCAACACAACCCTACAACATCCAGAGCCCTAAGGAACTCCGGGCGAATCTCATCCACCCCCGGAGCCTTGCCACCGCGGAGCTTTTTAACCACCTCGGCGACCTCAGCACCAGAGATCAGAGAACCCGACCCAAAGTCCCCAGGCTCTGCTTCCTCAGTGGAAGACAACAAGGATATAGGTCTATAATTGTTGAACACACATTTATCACCATTTTTAAAAAGAGGAACTACCTTAGCTACTTTCATATTATCTGGAAATATTCCTGTTGAAAATGATAAATTACATATGTATGTAAACGGCTCAATAACATGGCTCATTATGTCCTTTACAAACATCATATCCATGTCCACCCAGTCCCTTGATCTCTTGTCTGTAAGATTTTTTACTACATTCATTATTTCCTCTTTGTTAGTTCCATTTAGAAAAATACTATTTGCACAACCTTTAATTGAATGGATCACATTATTATCTGCTTTTGGTATTTTAGCTGCAAGGCTTGATCCAACATTCACAAAATATTGATTAAATCCATTTACAATTTCATTTTCATCATGAATTTCATCGTTGTCTTTTACAAAGTATTTTGAAATACCAGTTTTTGTTTTATGATTCTTCAGGACACTATTCATTACTCGCCATGTTGCTTTCATATCACCATTACTTTTATCTAATAATTTACTATAATATTCTTTCTTATGTTTCCTTATAATCCCTACTAATTTATTTTTATACTTTTTATATTTTTCTTCAGCGCTCTGACTTCGCAATTTCAAGAAACATGAATACAAATAATTCTTTTTTTACAAGCATTTCTCAACCCTTTTGTCATCCATGGTTGATCAACCGTATTTCTCTTTGTATGATTTGTTTGCACACAATTCTTTTCATACAGAGCCTCCAAGATATTCATAAACTCATCATATGCTCTGTTCGCATCATCAACATACACATCACTCCAGTCTTGTTTATCCAGATCCTCTTTCAATTTTTCCAAAACTCTTTTTGACGTGTTTATGATCTTTTTCTTCGTTGTAACTGCTTTTGTGATGTTTTGATCATTTTTATAGATTGTGAAAACTGGTAAATGATCACTTAAGTCTTAAGTCACTTAACTTAATCCACCTCTCTGCATTTATGAAACTTTTACAAACTTCTTGTGAGTTCTCAGTGATTGGAAGTGGTCACTTAAAATCAACGTGTCAAACATCTTTACATGGAAACTCTCACCTCCTGCTGCATAAAATAGCAGGTAGGCGAGAAGACCGCCGTACGCATGCTGGTTGAGCGATGAGACGGATGTTGATTCACTTTGATGAATGACCATTAACATGTGCTGATTGCTCCCATAAAAGGCTGCTGCACTTAGCTGTGGCCTATGTGCACCTTAAAGGTTACAGAGCCAGTCATACTGAAATATGAGCTCCTTGTCAAAACCAATCACTTCATCAAGGCTGGTGCTGATGGCAGGCCTGGAATTAGAGTTGTTTAGTCAGAAAAGCCGGACCACAGTGAGTCCAGCTATAAATGTTGTGGTGGAGCTGAAGTCCTTGACTCAGAGGGAGGCAGCTGCGTAAACTTCTCCAAAGTACAAACTTGATGGATTTTTTTTTGACACATAACCTGCATTTTAAATCTGATTGAAATACTAAAATAAATGTAGACGGTTCATTTCATTATTTCGGCTCATCATCCTCAGAACCAACGAGATGTGCAGGTGTTTGATGGAGACTTTTAAATTGTGCAATGCTTGCTGAAAATGTCGCGTGGATGTGGGGGTTGCCATACCAACTGAAGTGCATCTGCTCCATCTTTAGAGAACACAATGAGGCGTGTGTTTCAGTGTTCCATCATCAAACTCAGACAAAAGAGAAGCATGGAGCGAACAAAGCAAAGGTCATCAAGCGAGTTCATTCAGAGTTAGAGTTTGATCTTGTAAACAGAGATCTGGATTGTCAGTTTGATTGTGTTTTTTTGTTTTCCCCAAGGGGGAAACTTGTCTCTGTAACGTGCATTTAAACGCTGATATGCGTTGTTTTCTTTATTTGATCTGGTTGATATCAAAGAGAAGATTAGCCCTGTTTCATATGAGATACTGATTCCTTTCTGCATCTGTCCATCTACTTCTCCGATCTATATTCTTCAAAGGCAGAAGGCCATCTGAGCTAGAGGGGGTTTTCTAAATAAAATCTAGCAGTAACAGACGTGTACTGTGCTCATGTCAGAGGAGTGGATGATTTGACAAGGGTGCGATTGCAAACTGGCCTTATTTGTTCCTGGAATTTGCAACATTTCATTTTGCTTTCACTTTTTTTTTTTATTAAACTTTCAAACACTGCAAGTGAAAGAAGACTATATGCAGATGTGCAACTTTAATTATCACCTCTCACACTCTTCAACCTTTTGTTAATCAGATTATGAAGCTGTCTTCATCATATGTTTTGTTATCTGTTCTTCTATGTTATTTTTATGCTTGAAGTTTTGACTATACGTGAAGGTCAAGAACTAGATTGCATTATATTCTTTGCTTTCATTGTAGCATTGGTGGTTGTCATTTTTTGCATCCAATTTAAGCTCACATCACAAACTCCTAAGATTCTAACACTTTCAAATGCTGAAGATACTTGTCAAAGCAATCTATGGCTGTATTCTAGCAGTTCTTAAAGAAACAAGAACTGCCTGAAATGACTTCCTTAAAGGTTCAGTATGCAGTTTCTGTAGAACTGCAGCACTTAGAAATATTTTCAACAGGCAAAGCATTCTGATCCCTCCCCCTCAGAGCCATATGTGGCTCTGCCCCCTTGTGGTCTGTTGAATTTCAAATTCAAGCTCTGTTTTTATTGGCTGATTCAAATTCAAGCTCTGTTTTTATTGGCTGGTTACAAACTCTGTTTTTATTGGCTGGAAAATGGCGGGTCACCTTTTCTTTTTAGAAATGCTTATTTACCACCTGGAGAAGCAAGGGGACAATATTTTTTTTAATTTTTTTTTCAGAGATTACCTGGCTAACATCAGTCTGTCAGGAGGTAGTGACAGAGTGAAGAAATATGTTCATAAAAAAAGCTGCATACTGAAGCTTTAAAATTTAATGTGCATCAACCAATAGTATTTTGGGACTAAGTTGACAAAACGTGGCCATATTTATGTATGAACTGTAAAGGAAGTGCAAAGACCAAAATCAACAGAAATGTGAAAGCTCTTGTCAATGGCTCAGTGGCGTCACTGTGGTAACTCATGCGTGTAGCCAGGGGGGGTTCGGGGGGTTCGAACAAACCGCCCACTTTGCCTATGAAGTCCCGCCTACAACTCCCGCACAACACAAGTTCTGTGTTAAGACAGGTGGAAAGAGAAGGTGACGCGGCTAATGTCGAACCAGTTAACACCATAGACTTAATATGCCTGTGGTTAACACAAACTCCTTTTTTTTTATCCAATAAAAGACAAATGTAAAATAAGTTGAAAAATTGCCCACTTCGACAATTCGAGTTCAACCAAGTGAGGATCGAACCCGAGTCGAGAGAAAGTTTGGAGTGGCAACCCGACGTGCTTCCAGTGAACCACCGAGGCGTGTTGCTATTTCCAGGTCCACTTTTTCTTTAAACGAACCGCCCCTCATAAAATCCTGGCTACGCCCATGTAACTACACAACTATTTTTGTCACTCCCTGAGCACTGTTTATAAGAAACGGGCATAAATGCAGAGTAGAAATTAAACCTTAAACAATCACTGTGCACTATGCTGGGTCTTAAGGTCCCAGCATACTTCGTCCCAAGCCGAACATTTGACTCGTGGTCACATGGTTGCGGGACGTTAGTTTTTGCACGCACCTTTCATAATCCACGAGACACGTGACACAGCTCTTGGTAAACCCCTTCCAACTGCAGTATACATCAACATGCTTGTTTCCTCCCACCAGAGTCTCCACTCTGTCCCTGCATCCGCCATTTGTCCACAAATCTATCATGAAGAAAGCGCCACTCTTTTCAGCAGACAGACTCCCCCATACACAATGTCTGCACAATCTGCATCCAAGAGTTTTTAGCCATTTGACTAATCTAGTGTTTTTGAAGGGTCATACAGATGAATGTCCGAGCGCATTCATATATTGACGAACACGCCCGCAAACTTCTGACCAATCACACAATACTTGGTGCATTCTCCTGTGAGAAAAGATTGGCTCAGGCCTTGTGTTGATAAGGGGTGGGCGAAGCTACTCTGAGGACAAAATGGTGTGATTTTTGTCAAGCAACTTTGTCAACGGCAGCCGATTTAGCTGCTTTGAATGGAGAATGCAGGGTTCTTATGTCTTACTGAAAGACGTCATGAACTGTAGGTGGCAAAGCTATTTAGTCATCAAACCTATATGGCTTTATTTGTCAACATTATATATATATATATTTTTTTTATGTGGGATATTTGTTAGTTAAAGGAACCCTTCACTTCCAGTACAGTAGTCCCTCGCTACTAAGCGGTTCATTTGTTACAAATAAAGTCCAGTTGTTCTGTATTGAACGCCTTTTTTGATACTAAGCGGTTCAATTTTCGTGGATTTGCTATCTTGCGGTTTTTCAAAGTAAGATTAGACATGACCCGATTGGCTGATTGATGGATGAGCCATGGATTGTTTATTTAAAATCAATTATTTTAAATTATTTTGCACCATGTGTACATCCCACAAGTGCAGGGGAAAGCTCCCTCCTGCAGTTGATCTCCTAACATCATCACACACTGTTATACATTATTTGGAAAAAATCTTTAAAAGTCATAGAACTTAACTTGCAATTGTATAAAATCCTATTCAATAATAATAATTACAAATAAAGTTCCGTCAAAGAAAACCCGACTTTTTAAAAATGGTTTAAACTTTGATGTTTTCCATGTTCAGTAGGTCTGACCTATGGGTGCAATGAGGACTGGATTTTCAAACTTGCATTCAAACTCGTTGTCTATGGGGACATATTTTGCATCAAGCTGCCTAGCTATCTAACAACCTAGCCAGCTATCTTTCTTCTATCAATCTGCTTAGTTACTTTCAAATTCCACCTGTGCTAAGGATTTCCTGCTACCAAAAATCAAAATGCACTATTCTCATCAAGCAGCATATTTTAATGTATTTTTATGAGGCTATTTATTTATGTATTGTATTTATTTTCTAAACTAGGGCAGCACGGTGGCACAACTGGTAGAGCTGCTGCCTCTCAGCGAGCAGGTCCCTGGTTCAAATCTCGGTCCAGGGCCTTTCTTGGTGGAGTTTGCATGTTCTCTTCGTGCATGCGTGGGTTTTCTCCGGGTACTCCGGTTTCCTCCCACAGTCAAAAAACATGTATGTTAGGCTGATTGGTAACTCTAGATTGTCGCTAGGTGTGAGTGAGAGCATGAATGGTTGTTTGTCCCTGTGATGGACTTGCGACTCATCCAGGTTGTACCCGCCCCTCGCACAGTGATTGCTGGACATGGGTAAAGATAATGGATGGATGGATGGATTTTCAAAAGAACATGAGAAATAGTGAATGAAAAATTATAGCAGAAACAAAATAAAGGTTGAACAAATAAAGGTCTTTGATGCTTACACATTGCTAGAAAATAATAAAAATATGTAAGTACTGGTAAATTTCCACTTTAAAAGTCCTTATTAATGAGCGTCATTGTCCTCTTTAGCCATAGCTAATAAACGCTGAAAATCCACCAATGCAGTTTGCTGAATGCAGACAAAATGGCAGTCCCTTGGACGGACAAACCAATCCATCTTGACTTATTACATCCTGCACACAACTAGCGGCAAACAAACAGAACAAGCAAAATCAATTTGTTGCAGTGGTTTGTTGACATCATGTGAAAAATAACTCTGCTGCCCCGTCTTCCTCGCTCTGAGGGTCTGGTCTTTATTTAGCCAACACGCTTCAACATAAAGGGTCTTTATCATCCTGGAAAATGGGAGTAAAAGGTTCTATATTTCCAATAAAAACAGCTGAAAGAGGGAAAAAAAACCTACAAGAACGTTTTACAATCAAAACAAATAAAAATATGTTTAAAAAGGAACACACTGTTGCTGTTGTTGTACTGTTGCTACAAAGTATAATATTAGAAAAGCAAAATGAGTTAGACTAATTATCGGGTAGAACGCAACATTCTGTGGATCCGAGCACTTCACATGCACGCTGGATGAACAACCCCACATATGAGAAACACGAGACGTTAATCTCAGCAGGACGCACCTGACCTCCTCCAGTTGCTCTTACCAACAGCTCAAAGGATCATCTGCCAAGACTGACACACAATGTGCGCCCCACATTTTTATCTTCAGGGTTCATGATGAAGTGGAGCTCTGTTTGAGGTGCGACTTGCTCAATACAAGAAAACAAAGAAAATCATGTAGAAAATAAGATGATATGAAACACGTGCACTGCCTGGTCAAAAAAACGAGTAGCCACCGGAAAAAAAAAGTCACACACTAATATTTCATTGGACCACCTTTATCTTTGATTACATCATGCATTCACTGTTACATTGTTTCAATAAACTTCTGCAATGTCACAAGATCTATTTCCATCCAGTGTTGCATTCACTTTTCACCAAGATCTTGCATTGATGACGAGGCACTAGACATGATGGGTGCATCACTTCACCTGCCTCTCTTCTTACCCTGATGCACCCATCACTCTGGAACAGGGTCAATCTGGACTCATCAGACCACATGACCTTCTTCCATTGCTCCACAGTCCAATCTTTATGCTCCCTAGCAAACTGAAGCTTTTTTCCCCCAGTTAGCCTCACTTCGTGGTTTTCTTAAGGCTATACAGCTGTTCAGTCCCAATCCTTTGAGTTCCCTTCACATTGTGCATGTGGAAATGCTCTTTCACTATTAAACATAGTCCTAAGTGAAAAGGCGTTCAATACAAGATCAACTGGACTTTATTTGTAACTGAAGACGTTTCGCTCATCATCCGATAAGCTTTCTCAATTCAATGGAGACTGTGAGAGGGAGAAAGAAGTTATAAGCAAGCTGGGCCACTGATACACACCAAACTAGGTAAATTGGAAGCTAACACACACACATACTTGGGATAACACGTGCCTGTGACCCATTCAAAGTTCAGTGTGTGAAAGCAGAGCTTACAGAAAACACACACACATCCTACTGTATGTAAATTGACAAAAACCACACTTCACACATTAATAACAGGGACCTGTCAAAGTCTTTGTTAGTCTAATTCACAAGTGAGGCTCCTCTGTTCTCATCGGGTGGGAAGCGTCTGGGAAACAGCTGCAGGGCCGCACCAGGTCCCTGTTATCAATGTGTGAAGTGTGGTTTTTGTCAATTTACATACAGTAGGATGTGTGTGTGTTTTCTGTAAGCTCTGCTTTCACACACTGAACTTTGAATGGGTCACAGGCACGTGTTATCCCAAGTATGTGTGTGTGTTAGCTTCCAATTTACCTAGTTTGGTGTGTACCAGTGGCCCAGCTTGCTTATAACTTCTCTCTCCCTCTCACAGTCTCCATTGAATTGAGAAAGCTCATCGGATGATGAGCGAAACGTCTTCTGTTACAAATAAAGTCCAGTTGATCTTGTATTGAACGCCTTTTTTGATTTATCATGTCCTAGACAACTGAGAATCTTCACCAGCATAGTCCTAAGTGCTACTGTTGTTTTTCTTTGATTTGATTTCACCAAACGTTTAAGTGATCGCCGATCACGATCATTCAGGATTTTTTTTTTCCGGCCATATTTCGTCCTCGAAGACGATGGGTCCTCACTATCCTTCCAATTTTTAATAATGCATTGGACAGTTCTTGACCCAATTTTAGTAGTTTCTGCAATCTCCTTAGATGTTTTCTCTGCTTGATGCCAATGATTTGAACATTCTCAGACTGACATATTTTCCATGACCACACCATGTGTCTTTCAACATGGTTGTTTAAGAAATGAGAAGATACTCATTGCACCAGTCGGGGGTTAAATAACTTGTTACAGCTGAAAGATGATCACCCATGCAGTAATTATCCAATAGGAGGTTAGTACCTATTTGCTTAGTTAAATCCAGGGGGCAACTTTTTTTTTT
>JBBPBX010037094.1:0-13150 GCA_038048925.1 Garcialebias charrua | reverse complement strand
CACACACACACACACAGCTCACTTCCTCTTCCCTTTCCCAAGCGAAGAGAATAGGAGCTGACATCTCCAGAAAAGCTTGAGAATATAATTTAAAGCCCTTCGTCTCTGTCCGATGGCTGCTTCAACACCGAGGAGTGTCTGTTAATGCAGCAGGAGGGTGACGGGAGGTGGGGGGTGGCTATCTGAGGCTCACAGTAATGAGAGGGGAGTTGTTATGGCTCACCTTCTGCTGTGCGAGGCTCTTCTCACTTCTGTGGACTCACATTTGCGCCGTGTTACACAAAGCCGGAGCGAGGACGCACGAACACGTCGCTAATGGGCATCTGTGATCCGAGCTTCCTGTTCGCCCGCCATGCACTGACACACAAGGAAGGAGAGTTGGGCCGTGAGGGTCGGGAACATCTCACACACACACACACACACCTCTCACCCTCTCTATGTTCACCAACTCCACGGTTGCCCACCTCTCCTTCCTCGACAAACACCACAGATGACAAATCAAGCTGTTCTACATGAAAACACGGCGTGTCGAGCACTGTATGTTCCCTGTCAACGAGGGCCGACGTGAAGAACTTTGAGTCCGCTCGCTTTATGTTCGTTTGTACTTCAACTAGTTTACTGTGCTGGCCATGTTTCTCAAATGACACATCTTTTGGCCAAATCTGCTCTGTTTGATGAGTTAACTAAATTTTAGAGATTGCTTGGGTTTTGATCAAACTTTACATTTTATGTTTAGAAATGCATATACAATCATGTTAAAATGTCTTTTTTTGTGTGTGTGTTTATTTGTAAGACCTACTAATAAGATGTATAACATTATTTAAGTCCAGTGGTTCACTTGGTACTCAAAATCCCTTGAATTGTACTAAAAGTTGCCAAGCAATAATGATAATAATAATAATTGTCTATTCCTGTCATCTGCGTATGTTTCCCATACACAGACGAAATTCGTCTCTGCATTTAACCCAACCACCTACCAGGTGGTGCAGTGAGCAGCCATAGAAAGCGCTCGGGGAGCTGGAGAAATAGGTGTGCACTCATAGACACCCCAAGGTGTGTAGTGGCCGGGACGCGAACCCGCGTCCTTCGGGTCCCAAGTCAAACGCCCTAACCACTACACCATCTAGACATTCCAAGTAGAATATACTGTATCTAACCTTAAAAGTAAGTTCTATTTAGTATAAGCCTTGCCCTTTATCGCTAGTAAGTTTTCCCTCTGAGCACTAAAAATTTAATCCACGCCCACCTGCTTTGGCCCCACCCCAGTTTGTACAAATTACCCTGAGATAGGGGATTTCAGCCATCAAGCACACAAGTAAACTAACTTAAAGAGCAGAAGATGTCCAGTGGAGTTATTCGCCTGTGTCTGGCCTGCAAGACGGGGTACTTCCTTAGCTCTGACCTGCACGCCATCTGTGTTCAGATCTCGTTTAATCTGGGGTTACAGTACGTCACCGACTTTTAAACAAAGCTTGTCTGCTATTTGGCCAAGGCCACCAGTCTTGTCAAAGCTGGAGAACCATACCACTTAAAGAACAGTATGCTCTAACAACAAACTGTGAACAGACATACACTTAACTGTTCTGCTGCTCCTAATGAAGACGCAGCTGCCCTTAAATCTTACTTTCCATAACACTATTTACAAGTTAAAGAAAAAGGTTACAGTATTAAGCATCTTGATCTGATCTGTGAAGTAAGAAGCGTTCTTCAAACACATCTTGGTTACAAATGAAAACGACGTGAAACATTGGGACAATGGAGAATATTTCAAAACAGCAGTGGAAACTGGAGTTAATGACGATGCCAATAGTTGAATTGCTAATAGGGATGCTTGATATTGAATTTTTGGCCGATATCTGATATGCCGATATGTTAAAACTTATTTGTCCAATAACAGATACCAATACCGATATTTTCCCCCTAGACCTACTTACAGAGACTACATAGCTTTCTCTGCTGTTTAATTAAAATACTACATTATTCTGCATGGTCTTTGTCAATTTGGCCTGTTATTAAATGCATATGCCAAAAGAGGCTGAAAATAATCAACTTGTTAATGTTTAGTGTCAAATTTATTCATGACATTTACTCTCTCAAACAAAATGACAACACTTGAACAGTGCACATTTGTAAATTTTCACAAATATAAACTCAACGGTGTGCGTGATGTCACAACGTTGTGTTGAAACTGTCTTTTATATCGGTTAGTTACTTTGATGGAGTGGCCGATGTCCGATATTTAACTTTATCGCTAATATCAGCCGATACTGATACCATTCCAATAATAATGTGCATCCCTAATTGCTAATATAGTTTCCACAGGACCATCAGCAACAACAAGGTGCAAAACTTTAAGGAAGCTTGACTGCAAATTGGTATTCAGTTGTTGTGGTGAACAGGAAGCTGAGCCCAACGCAAAGTTCTCTGTTTACTGGTTGGTCTACATTCCCACCCTCGCCTGCGGTCACAAGCTCTGTGCAGTGGCCAAAAGAATGAGATCACGGCTACAAGCTCAAAATGAGTTTTCACCCCAGGTTAGCTGGACTTCCCCTTAGAAATAGGATGAAGAGTTCAGTTATCCTGGAGAGACTCGGAGTAGAGCCGCTGCTCCTCCACATCGAGAGGAGCCAGTTGAGGTGGTGTTGGCAGCTGGTAAGGATGCTCCATGGACGCCTCCCTAGTTATGTGTCCTAGGCCTGTCTAACTGCAATGAGACGCCAGGGAAGACCCAGGACACACTGAGATAGTCTCTCAGGTGACCTGGGAACACCTTGGAGTCCTCCCAGAAGAGCTGGAAGAGGTGGCAGTGAAAAAAAACAAAGATGTCTGGGCCTCCCTGCTCACGTTGCAGCCCCCAAGACCTAACTTTGGAACAAACATAAGTAGACATATGTAAAAGATAAATACACAAGGCATAAGTGAGTGTTAAACCACCTTTATTTAAGTTTGTAAGGTGCTCTTATCTGAACTGTGTAAAAACAGAGGTAACCAGCATTAGATCAAGTGGTAGTGTTGAATTTATTTACATTCACTCATTCTTCCTTGCATAATATCTCAAGCTCAATAAGATTAGACGGAGGTTGTCTGTCAAAAGGCATTTTGAATGTTTGCCATAGATTCTGAAGTAGATTTAGGTCTGGGTCAGATGACTAATGTTAGACTAAGTGATGGGGTAAAGTGACAAGTTATGTGTGTGAGTGTGTAAGCACTGAAGCACCCTTATTACTATTCATCTGTCTTTTTTTTCTGGTTTGTTTCCGGTGTCAACAACATTTTTCATTCAAGTTTTGGAAAAACACAAAGCAAAAAATACTTCAAAGTGTCCATTTCTATCAGGAATAGTTTTATGTCTTTTTGGATCTAACATGGGAGACCGGGCATTCTGTGTGGCTGCCCCCCACCTATGGAACTCCCTCCCTGACTACCTGAGAGCTCCACAGTCACTGGTTGGCTTTAAAAGCGGTTTAAAGACTTTTCTTTTTAAGCAAGCCTATTCTGCCTCCGCATGATTTTATCTTTGATCTTGGCTGATAGTATTATTGATTTTACTTGATTTTATCACTTGTTTTATTTATTTATTTATTTTTTAAGCAGGCCTATTCTGCCTCCACATGATTTTATCTTTAATCTTAGTTGATATCATTATTGATTTTATTTGATTTTATCACTTGTTTTATTGTTGAAAAGTGCGGTATAAATTGAATTTATTATTATTATTATTATTATTAACATCATGGATAAAGAAAGAAAAATGGCACAGTCGCTGTTTAATTAATTTTTATTTTTATTTTACCACTAATTGTTCAGCTTATTGTGATTGTCACCTTGGAGCTGTTTAAATGCTCTAAAATGATCGCAACCCAAATATTTTGATTTCCATAAACACTGTAATTTATGATAAGTTTCTAAATCAAAATGTAGACATTTTTGTCTTATTTTACCTAAATATATTTTACCTTTCATCTAAACATTTTCTCCCAAATCCCCACAAAACACACATTCAAGCTCTCGTTGACTTCCAGCAGTATTTTGATCCAGTATATCTTCATAAACTGACATAATTTTAAATAGTGCTTATAAACTAAGAAATATGTAACAGTTCAGAAACATAATTAGATTGTTTTCTTTGATAAACTCCCAAAAAAGTTGTTTGTGCCAGTTGGACACTTGTTCGTATACTATAAAATATGAGTGTTCTCCTAATTGTTCCAGAAAAGACACCATGACCTAATGAGGTACAAAACATAATTTCAGCAATTGTCTTTTTCACTTCAGAACCTCAGATTAGGAGCATTTTACTAAATGCAATAAGAGTGAGAAGTGGTTTTTACCTCTGAGGTGAAACTCTGGCACATAAACCTGTTAAATAAACACTGACACGTTTTACAGCTAAAACAGGCAGTTGTGTTTTTTTTTTTTCTTTTTTTCATATGTATTCTTATTTTGTCCTCATATTTTCTGTGTGGGTGTGAAAATGTAGATTTATTGTTATATAGTTTAAAATATTCATTTAAAAACCCTAATTATGGACTATCTCGGGATCTTGTTCACGAATGAGGGAAAACTGGAGCGTGAGATCGATAGGCGGATAGGTGCAGCGTCCGCAGTGAAGCGGGTGCTGTACCGGTCTGTCGTGGTGAAGAGAGAGCTGAGTCAAAAGGCAAAGCTCTCAATTTACCGATCGATCTACGTTCCCACCCTCATCTATGGTCATGAGCTTTGGGTTATGACCGAAAGAACAAGATCTCGGATACAAGCGGCTGAAATGAGTTTTCTCCGCAGGGTGGCTGGACTCTCCCTTAGAGATAGGGTGAGAAGCTCAGTCATCCGGGAGGGACTCGGAGTAGAGCCGCTGCTTCTCCACATCGAGAGGAGCCAGTTGAGGTGGCTCGGGCATCTGGTTAGGATGCCTCCTGGACGCCTCCCTGGTGAGGTGTTCCGGGCACGTCCCACCGGGAGGAGACCCAGAGGAAGACCCAGGACGCGCTGGAGGGACTATGTTTCTCGGCTGGCCTGGGAACGCCTTGGGATTCCCCCGGAGGAACTGCTCCAAGTGGCTGGGGAGAGGGAAGTCTGGGCCTCCCTACTTAGGCTGCTACCCCCGCGACCCGACCCCGGATAAGCGGAAGAAGATGGATGGATGGATAATTATGGACTAAGTTCACAAATTAGCACTTGGCCAAAGCGTACAAAATGATGTTGTTGTTTTTTTAAATTGTGTAACAATGCCCTCATGCACGAACCGTTCGTACGCACAGATTTGTTCTTAAACTGTGCGTACGAGTGATTTAGGATCATTTGTGGCATTCAACAATGTTTTCGTATCCTACGATTTTTTTCAGATACGAACAAAATTTACGAGTGGTCCGGACCTGTCGTATATTTTAGGAGCGTCAGTCTGCTGTCATCCAGACGGAATTTCTCCACTAATAACTTCATATTTCGTTATTTAGAAAATATTTAGAGTTTAAAAAAGTCACGCACCACAATTGTTCTTGACAATAGGTTCTGTTTGAAGTCGAATTATAATTTTAAATGTAATAATGACTAACGGATTAAAGTATTTAAATTAAAATCAATTTGTTATCAATGCCGTTTTCTAACACTACAATATTAATATGAAGATCTCAAACTGAAACCAACTTAAATTATGAATTAATTTAAGTTTAATTTGTCTCGGTAACGCAGACTTCGGTAACGCAGACTTTAGGTTGACCTCCTCCTGTTGCAGTCATAGCTGTCAAATAGCTCAATCAGTAAAGCGTTGCGTCGCAGTGCTGAACTTTATGGGTTCGAGTCCCACATGGGACAACGTTTTTTTTTTCTCCTTTTAATTCATTCCAGATTTAAAAAACACAAGAAAACTATTTACAATACAACAAGAAATGAAGCATAAAGTCTTTTTAATCTGGAATGAATAAATAATCTAAAGAAAGAAGGAAAAAAAATAGTCATACCTCGTGGGACTCGAACCCACGAGGTCTCGATAAGCAGTGCAATGCTTTACCCAGTGGGCCACCAGGACACGTGTATATTTTAAGGTCCACATTTCTTATAAACAAACATTCTTTGGCTTTAGTTGGTCATTTACTCCCATGAGTGACGCTGCTAATAAGGACAGATTTTCTTTTCTTGACCTCAGAGAGCAGAACTTCAATCTCCGCACCGGTAGAGTTCTTCTTTTTACTTTTCGCTGTCATTTTATGAACGAACACGTTTTGCCTCTGAGGCAGGAAACGTAGCCTTATATGGTGTTTTGAGGGGTGGGAATTATGTAAATAACCTCTCCGCGTGCACGCGCAGGTTGATAGAACAGGTGGGATTCATCATATTTGCGCAGCCATTTACACACTTTTCCTGAGGATAGAAGAGTTTGTTGAATCTGACGTGGCATGTTCGTACGAACGCTTCGTACGAACAAAAGCAGGAGAAATTTAGGATAAAAATACGAACTTGTTCGTGCATGAGGATGTTTTAAAGATGTACATACATTTAAACCACTGAAAGGAAAATCGCAACAAACTGTATCTGAATTTTTATCTTTTAAGCCCAAAGTGATTTACATGTTGCAGGAACATTTTCAGGACACACAAACTGTTACTATCTTTAAAAAAATATATATATATATTATGAGAGCAAAGTCATGAATGTACAACAGATGTTGACTTTACATCGTTCATGTTTCATGATTCCTCAAAGGTCGAGAAATATCCAAAGGTTTGGCGAACATGTTTGAGTTCACCAGAAAACATTTAGGTTTTAGAAGTCTCTTTTCAAAGTTTGAACTCATGATGACTTTAAAACATTAGTTATAGAGATCTGAGAGTCTTGGTCACTTTAAAAGTTAAATAATTTGTATTAGTATGAACATAATTGTTGATAATTTGCTAATTTGCCTTTTGGCAGTACACTTCCAGCACTGATGGAGCTTTTTCATTCCACCATATTTCAAAAAACCCTTTTTCCCACTGCAGAGAGTCTCTGTTAGAGTTGTCAGCCTCCAGAAATCTCCTGAATCCAAATCAGCACCATCAGTTCCTGAATTAAAATGTCATCAATTTGAACATCAACTTTTTATTTTTCACCACCGAAAGATGAACTGTAAGCATTTTTGCTTGTTGATGTGCTCATGTTTGGCCACCTGTTAGCAAAATATCTCGTAAATCACTGGACGGGTTTTAGTTAAAATCTCAAACTGATCAGAACACCTACACTTCTGTCCTACCAACCTGATTCAAGATGGCCGCCACAGCCAGCTGTACTTAGAATAACAAAAATGGTTACAACACCATCATTTTTACAGATGTTGAGCTAAATATTGTTGTGGTAGTAACTGAGAGTCATCCCTACCACATATAATCAACACATTTAGCAAAAAGCATTAGCTATTGAGCTTGGTGATCGGAATGTCGCTGGTTCAACTCCCCAGACCGACAATATAAAAAAATGTGTCTGGGAAAGGTGAAACACCCACACCTGACTCCACCCTCATTTGCCCCACAGTGAGCCCTTGAGCAAGGCCCTCAGTCCCCACCATCTGCTCCCCCCGGTGCCCTAGATGTCAGCTCTCTGCTGCACACAGAGGGCTGTGGTAGCTCGGTGGTCTGTGGTTGTCAGGAAAGGCATCCGGCGTAAAAACGATCGGCAAGTATTCGTTTGAGTTCGCTGTGGTGACCCCTGAAGAAGCGAGCAGCCGAAACAAAAACAAAATTAAAAAAATAGCTGATGAGCTTAGTTTGAGTCTACTCTTTTCGTCCATTAGCAAAATATCTTGTGAAGCACTGGACAGGTTTTAATAAAACTTTCATTAAGTGATAGTTGGATTTAAATCTAATAATAATAATAATAATAATGAATTCAATTTATAACGCACTTTTCATTAATGAAAATCTCAAAGTGCTACAAAGTGCAACAGAATTAAATGTCCATAAAACAAGTAATAAAACAAGTAAAATCAATAACAGTATCAACTAAGATCAAAAGTAGAATCATGAGGAGGTAGAGTATGCTCGGTTGAAAAGAAAGGTCTTCTAAATCTACCAATAACTTTTAGAGTAAACCCCTTCCAGTTGACCATCACATCTAGTTGAGCTTAGAAAACATAAAGGTGGGTCAAACCCACTCAGTTTTACTGAAGAGTACCATATTTTTCGGAGTATAGGTCGCACCGGAGTATAGGTCGCATTGTCCAATTATTACCAATAGATTGGGAAAATTCCTAGATAGGTTGCACCTACGTTTAGCTCTGCTGCAAATGTCTGCCACAGGAGCGCACAGCAAGACTTTTAAGAAGATTAACACTTAAAAACAATTATTTGTTTGTTAAAAATTATAGCAAATATATGTCTGAGCTGAACGTTTCCTTAATAAATGAACGTAATTGTGAAATGAGCTGGATTTAAAAACTTGTTTCGCCGAAAGTGATAAAAAGTCATATACAGGTCGCACCTGAGTATAGGTCGCAGGCCTTGAAAAGATGATAAAAAGGTGCGACCTATACTCCGAAAAATACGGTAGCTAAAATTGGACGAGGTAGTAGCTGAGAAGCATTCCTAACTACTAATGACTGCGAGTGATTGCATGATATTTTCAAGCTTTGACAAAAGCTACAACAAAACATGGAGGGTGCAATTCAAGCAGCACTCCCCCTGAATGGACTTTTCCATACATGAGCTGCACCGAGTTAAACTGTGTGCTCGTGTGTTTCCTGCCACTCACTGCCCTCCCCGTGTGCTACCAGCTCCAAGAAAACCATCGATCGTAACGCTCGGAACAGCAGAGAGGCCTGAACTTCTCTGGGACTTGCTGGTCACTGTAATACTTTTACTGGCTTCAGTTTGACTTCTCCATCCCAGTCAGGGACATCTCTGATACTTGGCAGCCTGAGCAGCAAAAGCAACACTTCCTGAGCCTCCGGGTCATTTTGGTTGAGGACTGCTTATTATTATCCACCTGAAAAGGGTCATGCGCTTCTACTAACTTTAAACGCGCGGGCCCGGCCCCGGTACCGCAGCAGCCGAAGCTGCAGGTGTTAGTTCAAAAAGAGATCGTGGTTTCCCAAATATGGCAGCTTTGAAAGTTCTGACGCTTTAAAAGTGTTCCATTGGCTGTCTGCTTTTGATTGACACCAATTTTGACCAACTGGGTGAAACTTTTCAGTTTCTAGAGCCAATCAAATGTGAGAAACCCAACAAGCTAGCTTGCACCCTCCTCCTGTTGTACCCCACGTGGGTCTTAGCCAATCAAATGAGAGCTAATTTTGACATCACAATCTTTTAGCCAATGAAATTGCCTTTCGATAGACATGTCACATGACATGGTTTGAGTTACATGAAAGGGCTGAGAAACACTTAGGAGCGATGACCGGCAGCTGTGCCCTTCGTGCGTCACACGGTAAGTGCGTGTTTGTTGACGTTTAGGCGTCGTTTTCTAACTTTGATCGCTCTTTAGCCATGGGTACATTAGATGGGAACATGAAATAAAAGCTTTTACAGCTTGATTTACAAGGAAAAAGAAACTGATCTCCCCCAAAGCTGCTCCTGCCTCCTGTGTGTGCGCCAGCTCTCTCCTTTGTGTGCGCAGCTTTGTGTGTCGCAGCAGGGCTGCTTCTGGGCTCAGGAAAACCCCTGTGGAGATGATTACACCTCTGTGTGTGTTATCAGAGTCTTATCTTAGGCTGTAGAAATGCAGCAGCACTGCTGTAGTTTCTTTGGGGGTGAAATATCTCCTCTTGTGAGATACAGTATACAGGTAGTCCCCGAGCTACGAGCGGCCTGCTGTCATTTTACTGTATTTCTATCATTTTTAGAGTAAATATATGAATGGAACAGATGTAAGCTTTGAATAGACAGCCATCCTGAAGTATGTTGAAGTACAGAAAAATATTCAGACATTTCAAGTTTGCATAATACAGGTGTTACACAGTATGGCACATTTACTGTAAAGTACTAGATTCACAAATTTCCGCCTGGACCTGCACATACAAAAACAGGCACAGAATCCTCAATTTTTATGCTATTGACTTCAAATTTGAAACTGTATTAGTAAAGACTTCTGTCTTTGGCCTCATATGAAATTCAAATCACTATCTTGTTGTGTCAGTGTGCATGTGCTTGACACATACAAATATTTTTAGGCGAGGCAAGAAAAATACTTTATTTCTGTGTACTCTCACTTCAATGAATAAAAAATAATAACAGATACAACAAATATGACTGCTGAAACTAAAAATTCAAAGTCTTATCTTTACAAAGACACCATCCAATTGTTTGTAGTACATAGGGTTCAAGAACAGCTTCTAATTCAATTTGGGTATGTATTTTTTAGGCGTTTTTTGGAATTTGGGGGTGAATACTAAGAGGTTAATGTGACCCAAAACACAATGTGTACCCCCACATATGTTATATCAGAATGACTGGCTCGACCCTGTGATGCGTGCTGTTACATATTGGCATTTTGAGTTACCATGGAGATGTAATTTGCAAACAAAGACACAATTTTTCTAATTGAAAAACACTGGCAGACCTCTTAGCCTATCACAACTACGGTGAGGTCACATGACCTACAGGGGAGAGGTCTCTGAACTATTCACATTTGGACCCATTTTGACTCAAGATGGCTGCCACAGCTACCAAAAGTGACTATACCTCAGTCATTCTTTGAGATATTGAGCTGAAATTTAGTATGGTTGTAGCTGAGAGCGAGTTGTTAAATGTCCCTAATGCCCAAAAAAAAAAATCCAAGATGGCTGCTTTAGCTAAATGGGAAAAAATATGGTAGCTCAGCTATTTTAAAAGATATTGACCTGAAATTTGGTTTGGTGGTACATGATAGTAGCAGAAAGAGAACCCTGTCAAATTAACAGTTTAATATGGTAGGAACATGGCGGTCCCCATCAAAGTTTCTCCAGGAACTTTCTAGTTTCGTTAATTATAGTGAATGGTAAATGAACTGTACTTATGTAGCACCTTTCTATCTTATCAAGACACTCAAAGCTCTTTACAACACAACATGTGCCCTCATTTACACATTCATACAGCACTCTACTAGATCTATACAAAGACTAATGAGTGCTTTATCATATTCATACACTGATGGGACACACATGATACAATAAGAGGTTCAGTATCTTATCCAGGGACACTTCGGCATGTGACTGCTGGTGGAATCAAACCCCCAACTCTCCCATTGGTGGATGACTGCTCTAACCACATAGCCACAGCTGCCGAGTTACAATATATGCTTGAAACGTTAAAAATTACAAACAAAACAGCATGAAAGTCATGCAATCATCAGTATACACCAGGGGTGTCAAACTTCCTTATAAAAGGGGCCAAAATTAAAAACTTTTTCAAACTAAGGGCCAATTTCAGAATCTACGTAACTCAAGTTAGAAACCCAACATGTTTTCTTGGTTGCAGGTTCCTCAACAAGAGTTTGATTGGTCTCGTTTGACATTCTCTATTGCACTTTTGACATCATAATCAAAAATTACTGAACATTTTCAAGTAAAAGTACTTTACGTTTAACATATTGTCTTGGGGGCCGGATAAGATCAGTGAGGGCCACATTTGGTCCTTGAGTTTGACACATGTTGTATGTTTCCAGGTTAAAATAACTACGTACTGGTGATACTATAGCCACAATCAAACTTGCTGTTGTCTTGTTTTTCGTACGCTTTTTGAAATTTGATCACGTTTTCTGTAGAATTAATCTTTTAAAGGCTAACATGATGCATGTTGTTATATGACCTACAATAGATTTGATCAATCTGACGCATATCAGTGTTCTTCCAGTCTTCCTGTGGGTCAGTCTTGGAGGGAAAACTAATGGCACATTTTAGTTGTGATCCCAGTGCTTGATGTGTTTTACAGTTTGCTGTGTTTGCACATACATCACGGCAGAGCTCTGGCTCCACTCCTCACTTGGCATGCTTCATCTCTCTCTCTCTTCAGCGGCCCTTCCACTTCCATTACCCCTGTTTTTGGTGCATAAATCCAAAGTGTTATACGACTTATTATAGCAGGAAAAACAAACTGTGCACATCAGTCAGGACTGTCTGTTTCCTTTACATCCTTCACAGCGCGTCCCGCTTCTTCAGTCTTTTTCTGCTTTTTTGTTTACCGTAGTTTAGGAGATACGGGAGACACGGCCGCCACATGCGATGAAAACTTTAAGCATTTAATAGGCCTTTTCCACAGTAACACACACAGGCATTTATGTTTTTTTTTTTAAAGCCATTTGCCCTGAACTGAGCCAGAGAACGTTCAATCATCAGTCCTTTCCTTCTGAATCCCACAGAGGACAGACAACAGTTGGAAATATGAATTAGGAAACGATAAGAGGTTGTAAAATGGAGATAAATCCCAATGATTACACAGCTCAGTGTCTCACAATTTGATTCCACCGTCGATGAATCTTCATTGGAGTCGTGTGAAGGACGGCGTGCCCAATAATTCCACGCGTTTGAAGGGGGAAGAGTCGTGATGCTGACGGAAATCTTCTAAACGTGATAGAGGAGGTAGTTACATTGTGCATCCCGCTTTCAGCATGTTTTTTTCTTTCTTTCTTTCCAGGAATCTTTTTACTTTTCTATTATTATTTTTTTCACATTCTGCAACGGGAGAAATATTTGACCACATCAAACCGTGTTTGTCTTCTGTTTGCATCCCCCTGGGGCGGTGTCGGCGCTGCGGAAAGCCCGGGAGATAACAGGAGGAGAGACATAAAAGCACATAAACAAACACGCACAGCCTGCGAGGAGAAATGAGAAGGAGTGTGCGCTTCTGCGTTTGTGTGTTACAGTTTACGTGTCTGTGAAAAGTGTGTGTGTGCACTAGGGGTGCAGGAAAAAAAAATCAATTTTTTAAAAAGAATCTAGATTCTTAGTCCTGGCGATTCAGAATCGATTCTAAAAGCCCCAAAATCGATTTTTTTTTTTTTTATATACATTAAAACCCAAAAGATAAAGAAAATAAAACCATATCTCATAGTATATGAAAGAATACATAAAATGAAAGGTGGCAGAAAGAAGAAGAAATCTTATTTTATCTGCCCCTTTTTTCAAAAACAAAACAAGTTCAAACAATCAATTCAAACAATAATCTTCTATAAGTAACAGAGCAAAAAGCTAATAATACTGGTTATTTAA
>JBBPBX010037093.1:0-14919 GCA_038048925.1 Garcialebias charrua | reverse complement strand
ATGAGTCCAGCTACAGACAGGAGGTGGAACACCTGGAGAGCTGGTGCAAAGAGAATAATCTTCACATGAATGTGAAGAAGACAAAGGAGATGATTGTGGACTTCAGAAGGAACAAACACACCCATGCCCCACTGAACATAGGTGGATCTGCGGTGGAGGTGGTCTCCAGCTACAAATACTTGGGTGTACACTTGAATGATAACCTCAGCTGGAGCAACAACACCACCAGCCTGATCAAGAAAGGTCATCAGAGACTCTACTTCCTCAGACGGCTGAGACGAGCTGGTCTGAGCAGCCCAGTTCTCACCTCCTTCTACAGGTGTGCAGTGGAGAGCATCCTGTGCTCCAGCATCAATGTGTGGCATGGAGGCTGCACAGTTGCAGAGAGGAAAGCTCTACAGAGAGTGGTGAAGGCTGCACAGAAGTCTGTTGGAGTCAGTCTCCCCACCATCACAGACATTTACACCTCCAGATGCAGAAAAAGAGCCACCTGCATCATGAAAGACCTCACTCACCCAGCACACTCACTCTTTGCCCCACTCCCCTCAGGACGGAGGTTGAGGAGCATCAAATGTAGAACCACTAGACTGAGGAACAGCTTCTACCCTGAGGCTGTTAGACTCATGAATAAATAAATAATAAGAATAAACACTGCAAAATATCACATCATGCTGATGCTGATCTGTTTTCTTGTTGCTGTGTTCATCTGTGACCATCTGCTCATACAGACTCATGTTCGTGCTGCTGTTTATAATGATGTTTTTCCACTACATTAGGGCTTAGTGTATTACTAGTTGATGTTTCTCTTAGTTAATTCTAGATGTTATTACTGTTTTTCTCTTGCATTTGTTGTTGGATGTAACTGGGACCCCGTGTACATAATCTCGTTTTCATCACATGTACCACATGCGGTGAAAATGACAATAAAGACTCTCTGACTCTCTGACTTCTACATCTTCGGACTGGACCTAATATAGAGGGAGCAATCACCCCACCTACAGCATGCTTTAATGAGCAACAGCTTCAGTCAATCAGTCCCTTACAACCTTTAAACATCTCATGCTTCTGCTCAAAACCTTTAAACAAATTACATGCCCAGTGCACATGCCCAATGCACCTAACTCCTCACACAAGACTTTGCATGGGATGATGCCTCATCACCCATGCAAAGACAAAAAAACCCAAAACAACAACAAGAACATAGTGCACAAAAAATAACCCACAACAACACCTAGTCACACTCAAAATACTTGAAACCCAAAAAGGTATCGCCTTTCAGGTGTCATCTCAGAAGGCTTCCGTTCAGCAACACTCACACTAACATTCTGATTAATGAAGCCAGTATGAAGATCAGGGTGTTTTCCTTTTATAACCAGAGGGAAGCTGTCATCCTCCGTCCTATCACTCCCATCAATGGACAACAACATCATGTCAGCAGCAACAGCACTGTCATCAGGTACACTGCAGACCAAGCATAGAAAATCAACAAACACTCATTCATGGTCAACATGTTCAACAAACGGTTCCAGTTGTGCAAAACCAACAAACGGCTGCAACACTCCACCTTGCAAAGACAGCAGAGAGTCACTCCCTGTTCCTGTGCCAGTCAACGGCTCCACAATGTACAACATCACTCTCTCAACCTCTTGTGAATTAACTGAAAAGGTACACAAATGAACAGGAGGGACCGTCTGTTCCAACTTTTCTGCTATTTTATTCACTAGGACGTTTTCCGATTCAGACCAAAACAAACAACATTCACTCAGTTCAATGATATCTGCATCCTCCTCTTCGTATTCCTCCTCCACCTGCGGGGACACCAATGGAAGGGACATAGTGTGACAAGAACGGTCACGGTCCGGCTGTTCAGCACAGAACCTCAACTCTCCCTGACTCTTAAACTGTATCTGTTTCAACAGACGTCTCTCCTCAACCAAGGCATCTTGAAGCCTTTGTATTTCAAGCTCATGTTCTCCTAATACAGTTTGGCGTTCAATCTGTAATTCCCTTCATGCACTGTTTAGCTGCTCTAAAATAAGCTCCCTTTCCTTCAAAAGACGTCGCTGTTGCTCAAAACCAATCTCCTCCCGCCTCAGAGTATTTTCAATTTACACCTCCTCTACTCTCAAACGCTCATGAACACCTGTCTCAACTGTAGATGGATTATCTGCCTTATTCTCAGTAAAAATCCCAAACAGAATTAAATCTGATAACAAATTGCTCTCAAATCTTCTGCCATTAGTGCAGTTCTTAACCATAATTCCAAAATGATCTGCCACACTCAGCATCTGCTCTCTAGTACAATATAAAGGCATCTACGGTGGGCTATTTAATAAATCTATCCAAATCAAACATCATGATTGCAGACCAAAAAACAGCACACCACCGAAAACGTCCTGCACACAGACCATAGCAGACCACCACACGAACGTCCTAGGTGCGCTTGAACACATCACTCGCACAACAACAACACCTCCCCAACCAAAAGCATGCTTCCCAACGCGTGACAGCAGCGCCCAAAACGCACAGAAGAAAACACCAACAACGACGCAGCCACACAAAGAATATTGTGCTTTAACGAGCCAGCATTTGAAGCCAAAAACGAGGAACAACAACAAAGCTCCCAGATCAAAAACCAGTCAGCTTGAGACAAGCCCCCATTTTATGTTACGATACGAAGGCACGAAGCATAAAGAGAGGGACACGGGACAAGTTAAGGTGTTTTTAATGAAAATAGTTTTTATTTTTAGGCTCTCAGTGGCACGTATTTGGGATACGCCGCAGCTGTTCTGGAGAGAAAAAGAACAATCCTCTCAGCGTCTTCGTGCCCACAAAAAGAAAGTAATGGAAAGAAAGGTGGACCTGATGAGCCAATTTAAAGAATTAAACGGGTACCAAAGTGGGTCAGCTCCTTATGAAGTCGTCGAAGCCCCTGACAACGCTAGGGTAAGTTCAAAAGCACCCACCTAATGTAAACAAAAAAAAAGCGAAAATAAAGCAATTGGTCTCACCAGGTCTTCTTCCAGCTTTTGGATGGTTAATATAAATGGGCAGCACAGTGGCACAACTGGTAGAGCTGCTACCTCTCAGCGAGAAAGTTGCCGGTTCAAATCCCGGTCCGGGGCCTTTCTGGGTGGAGTTTGCATGTTCTCCCCGTGCATGCGTGGGTTTCCTCCGGGTACTCCGGTTTCCTCCCACAGACCAAAAAACATGCTTGTTAGGCTGATTGGTGACTCTAAATTGACCCTAGGTGTGAGTGTGAGAGTGGATGGTTGTTTGGTGTGAGTGAGACAGGTCCCTCTTGTAAATGAGTCCCCGTGACTCAACGAGGCTAGCCTGTATAAATAAAGGTTGAATGAATAAAAAAACTCTACTCCAAGTCTAGCGGGTCACTCATGTGCCCCGCACACAGCAACAACACCAGGTCTCAGCTCCAGCTTCTCACATCAACAACAGCAGGTCTCAGCTCCAGCTTCTCACATCAACGACAGCAGGTCTCAGCTCCAGCTTCTCACATCAATGACAGCAGGTCACAGCTTCTTCTCACAACAACATCAGCAACTTCGTTCGGATTCTTCACTCGGACTTCTTCAACATTTGGACTTCTTAAGGCTTCTTCTCAAGGCTTCTTCACTCGACATCATTTGACTTCTCTTGGCCACGGCTTTCAGCTGCAACTGCTTCAGACAACTCCTTGCTTCTGCTGCTTGGACCTCTGCTGCTTGGACCTCTGCTACTTGGACCTCTGCTGCTTGGACCTCTGCTACTTGGACCTCTGCTACTTGGACATCTGCTGCTTGGACCTCCTGAATCTTCGGACTGGACCTAATATAGAGGGAGCAATCACCTCACCTACAGCATGCTTTAAAGGGATTGTGACATGATTTTTTTACTATTCATAAAATTGCTCAAAATATATATATTTTATCATTTAAATATGTTTGTTTTTGCAAACAAAATGATAAATCACTTTAATTTTGCTTTAAAAGTGATTTTGAACTTCAAGCCGTGTTTAATCATGGGAAATCCCATTACACGCGAACGCACCATCTGTGATGTCACACCGGGCAGAGCTCTGGGCTTGTCACAGTGCGCAGGTATGAGCAGCTCGACATGAAGGAAGTCTGATACAGCATCAGACCTAAATTAGATCCTGTTGTTTCTTGTTCCATCACCCAAACAATTTTCTGCTTCCCAAAATGAAGACAAATAGCTCAAATCTTCACATAGATTGATAAATTCGTCCAGTTTTAAATTGTCCGCTATTAAAGACACCACAGCCCTCTGCCCAGTGTGACATCACATATGGTGCGTTCGAGTGTAATCGGATTTCCCATGATTAAACACGGCTTGAAGTTCAAAATCACTTTTAAAGCAAAATTAAAGTGATTTATCATTTTGTTTGCAAAAACAAACATATTTAAATGATAAAATATATATATTTTGAGCAATTTTATGAATAGTAAAAAAATCATGTCACAATCCCTTTAATGAGCAACATCTGCAGTCAATCAGCCTCCCACAACATTTAAACAAATCATGCTTCTGCTCAAAACCTTTAAACAAATTGCATGCCCAGTGCACATGCCCAGTGCATGTAACAATAAACTGTACAAGGAAAGCAAGAAGAAACATGAACTTACTCGCATTAGAATAGGACACACAGGCCTTAACAAATCTCTTAAAATAATTGGAAAGCGTGCAACAGGACTATGTGACAAGTGTAACAGCAATTAAATTTACAATTAGGGATGTTTTTAGTAGCGATATCTGTAAAGTTAAAGATCAAGTTATTATTTTCTTGAAAAATACAAACTTAATAGAGAGAATTTAGTTGAGTTATTTAATTAATTTTACAGAATTGTTTTTTTATTTTTTTATGTTTATCTCCTGTCCACACTCCAGCTCAATGTGTGGTGGTAATGCACCTTACAGTTGGTCTGCCAACCGCCATAAAACAAAACAAGAAGAAGAGGGGGGGCTCATGTTCCCACCAAAGACATTAATACGTATTAATTTCTATGGTTCCCACCCATACTGACGCCACAAAGCTGTGAGTGCCTGTTAGACGCTATTCAACAACAGAGTGACTATAGTGCATACTTGTTATTTTGGTTATAATGGGTGTACGATGATTTCCCTCAAAATACGATAATTTTATGTCTCTAGTACGATAATCCTACATTTCTTACCTGACAACACTGGTTTGGCAGAAAGTGCTACTGTTCAGAGCAACAGAAAAGCGCTTCATACAGACAAGACTGATTGTTACAGAAGAGTTTAACTGCTGTTTAACATATATGTTACGTATCGTTGGGCACTTTTAAGTGGCAATACGGAAATTATAAAGTGTTTTTACTGGTTATACGTTGTATACTTGCGTATCACGTAGACTACAGCACTGCTTGTGGCTGTGCTAGCATAAGTAATACCTGTGACAGCTCAACCTCTACGCTGAATGAACTGAATGAGTTCTTTGCTCGGTTTGAGGCAAGTAACAGCACACCTGCACATAAACTCCCCCCCTCTCCTGATGGCCAGGTGCTGGCGCTGTCCTCAGACAGCGTAAGGCGATCATTTATCAAGATTAACGCCCGGAAGGCCTCTGGTCCTGACAACATACCTGGTCGTGTGCTGAAGGACTGTGCAGGGGAACTCGCAGCGGTCTTCACGGACATCTTTAACATCTCACTGAGCCAGGCCATCGTCCCCACCTGTTTCAAAGCCACCACCATCATCCCTGTCCCAAAGAAGGCAACGCCCGCATGCCTCAATGACTATCGCCCAGTAGCACTCACCCCCATCCTGATGAAGTGCTTTGAACGGCTAGTCATGAAAAGCATCACATCTGTCCTCCCTGCCTCCCTGGATCCCTTCCAATTTGCATACCGACCTAATCGCTCAACCGACGATGCCATCTCCTCTGCCCTCCACACAGCTCTCACACATCTGGACACGAAGGACTCTTATGTTAGAATGCTGTTCATCGACTTCAGCTCGGCATTCAACACCATCATCCCCCAACAGCTCATCCTTAAACTGGACAGTCTGGGGCTGAACACCTCAATGTGTAACTGGCTGCTAGACTTCCTGACCGGGAGACCACAGACAGTACGGGTCGGGAGTAACACATCTAGCACCATCACATTGAACACAGGGGCCCCACAAGGATGTGTGCTGAGCCCCCTTCTATTCACCCTGCTAACACACGACTGCACACCATCATACAGCTCCAACCACTTCATCAAGTTTGCGGACGACACAACAGTGGTAGGTCTCATCAGCAACAACGATGAGACGGACTACAGGAACGAGGTGAGCCGCCTGGCCTTGTGGTGCGGACACAACAATCTCACTCTCAACGTGGAGAAGACAAAGGAGATTGTTGTGGACTTCAGGAAGAGGGATGCCAACATGCCCCTCTGACCATCAACAGCACCGCAGTGGAGAGAGTAGACAGCACCAAGTTCCTGGGAGTGCACGTCTCAAAGGACCTGTCCTGGAGCAGGAACACTGCATCACTGGCCAAGAAGGCTCACCAGCGTCTCTACTTTCTCCGCAAGCTGAAAAGGGCTGGAGCTTCAACCCCCATCATGTGCACCTTCTACAGAGGTGCCATAGAAAGTGTCCTGACAAGCTGCATCACTGTGTGGTTTGGTGCATGTACTGCATCCTGCCGCAAGAGCCTCCAGCGCATCGTGAGAGCAGCTGAGAAGATCGTCGGCACCTCCTTCCCCTCACTGCAGGACTTACACAGCAACCGCCTCACTCGGAAAGCCCTCTGCATGGCAGGTGATCCCACCTGTCATACTACTGTTTACATTCAATGTTTACATTTATTACTACTGTTTACATTTATTACTACTGTTTACATTTATTACTACTGTTTACATTTACACTACTTTTATATCTACACCACTGCTGATACATATACAGTATTCTCTGACCAGCCTTATTTAAGGATGCCCAATGTGCCTTACTGCATATGCCACTTTTGCCTCTATACCAACATCAACTACTACCTCATACATATACTGTGTACATTAACTCATATGCTAGAACCTTCAGTTTATTTTACAGATATACTTTTTATACTTTTTTATACTACTATGCAAAAACTCAGGACAGTATTACACTTTTATTATTTCATTCTATGCTTATATATTTAAAGTTTAGCAAAGCTGGGCACCGCTAATTAAAAAATTAGTTCCACAATTTCTAAAACGCTTATTAATTTTTTTAGGTCCACAATTTCAAAAGCACAAATGTCTTATGAAAATTAGGGGAAGCTAATCTAATCCGCTATTTATATATTTCTATATTATATATATATATTTATATATAGCCGGCAGCGTTATCAATATTTGCACTACACTGCCAACTGAAAAGTAACAAAAATGATCCTAAAAGGATGAAATTACAAAAATCAAAGGATTTATTTAATACTTTACGTACATATATTCTATTCGGCCACGAAATTAACAAAAAATAGAATGATCTTTTAATCCCTAAAACCACGTTTAAATCTCAAATACACGGGTGTGTCGCCACCGCATTTATACATAAAGTAACCCAAATACATGAAACTAACGACTCGCCGTCGAATGGTCGACACAAAAGACACAATAAAATCATCCGGCCACGTTAATTTGGCTTGAAACAGCGGGGTTCTCTACGGATTTATCCATTAGTAACCCAGCACAACCAACAGGCAGACACAGCGTTAGCGTCTATAGGTAGTCAACAGATTTAATGAAAAGTAACCCAAATACATGAAACTAACGACTCGCCGTCGAATGGTCGACACAAAACACACAATAAAATCATCCGGCCACGTTAATTTGGCTTGAAACAGCGGGGTTCTCTACGGATTTATCCATTAGTAACCCAGCACTACCGGCAGACACAGCGTTAGCGTCTATAGGTAGTCAACAGATTTAATGAAAAGTAACTAAAATACATAAAAATAACGACTCACCGTCAAATGGTCGACACAAAACCCTCAATAAACTCCTCCGGCCGCGTTAATTTGGCTTGAAACAGCGGGGTTCTCTACGGATTTATCCAAGTACCCAGCACAAACAGTAGCCACAGAATTAGCCCCCGAGTTCACCTCTGAGTGACCCGGAAGATGTCAAGATGGAATAGTCCATTTTTAGTAGGGGGATAAAGAAATCGACCGTTTTTTTATTGCGTATTTAATGATCGTTTTCATCGTAACTATAATTATTTTTATGTTAAATGTATATTAACAAGCAGGATCAATGTTAGTTATGTAGGTGACTGCACGGGGCGAGGCGGGGCCGGGGCCACTGCTGAAATGGGACCCCCAGGCATTTACCTACATGGTCTGTTCTCAGCTCTGCCCCCCTTCCCCTCACACCCTTCCTCCTTTCTGCTGTTTACGGTGGGGAAAAAGGTAAAACAAGCAGCATAAGAGCTTGTAAATAAGTTTATTGGTTTTTACTGATAGATAATTAGTTATTAGCGGTACTGCATTTTAAATAAAAATAGCACAAATCCGCTTATGAATTATAAAAGTTAGTCAATTCACAAAAACGCTGACAAAAAGTTTAGGTCCACTGTAAGTGGATTAGCGCTTTAGCGCTACCTAGTGTTCATTTGCCCACATGTTTTAGTTTTAGTTTTAGTTTGAGTGTTGGTGTGAATTTTCATACTTTTATACTACTATGCAAAAACTCAGGACAGTGTTACATTTTTACTATTTTATGCTTATGTTTATTAAATGTGTCAGTGGTTTAGTGTTTAAATGGTTACTGTTGCACCGAGGGACTGAGATAAACGCAATTTCAATCCTGTGTATGTCCTATACATATTGCAGTTCTGACAATAAAGTTGACTTTGACTTTGACTTTGAATACAATCACGCCTTTATGGCTGGGGCGGCAACGTCGCGCCAGAGGCCCCGCCCTTTGGGTATTTAAGCGACTGACACCTATCCATCTTTCTCTTCTTTGCCCTTCGCCTCGCTTAAACCTGAACTACCTCTCTTTGCGGGACTTCTCTGTTGCTTCATCGCTCAACCAGAGGTGAGCTTGCTCCCTACACAGAGCGCACAGAGAATTATTCCTACGTAATGCTGGACTAGCGAAAGCCAGTCCGGCACATTTTCTCTAACCCCGAAGTATTTTCTTCTCCTCTCTTCACAGACTGCTTCGCTCGACGGCGCTAACTGCGTTACACCGCTACCCCTGCTAATTCATAGCGGGCTAGCCAGCGAAAGCGACACGACGGAGGAGACGTCTAAACAAATTAAAAGAAAAAGGATTCTGGAAGGACTCGCTCGCCTTATCTCGGACATGCCTTCAGAAAAAGGAGAGCGAAATACAAGACTTCCAAGGAAAACCAGCAGGACGGCGAGCCCAACTTCGCGCGCCTTTCCTAGCGGATACGGTTTCTCCCTCGCGACGACGGACACCCATGAGGCCTGTCCAGTCTGCCTGGGAATGCTACATGCAAAAACAACGCTGGATGCACCCGACTTTTGCCCACATTACAACTTCATGCTGGATACGGTGCTGCAGCAACGTGTTGACCTCGTCGCCAAGGCCATGGGCGCCCCAGCAGTCTCAGCGGATGCAAACACCACTGAGCCCCTCACTCCCACGCCGGAGCTCGAGAACATGGCTCTATATGACAGCACACGAGTCGAATGGGGTGACAACCCTGACGTGCTGGCTCCTATGGTGGATTTAACAGTCAAATTCGACACTCGAGGCATGATGAACGAGAACGAGATCTCGATTTCAGCCTCAGGCGAATTTTTCCGCGGAGGACGCAGACGTCGAACTGGAGGAACACGGAGAAGACCTCTCCCAGACCCCGGTACCTGTGCTCCCAGAAACTGACTTTTCCATTCCTGCTCTGTTCGACCTATGTCACAGAGCAGCGGACGCGCTACACATCCCATGGCCCGAGCCTCCGCCTTGTCAACAGGTCACGAGGCTGGCAGGAAATTATTTTTACTCAAAGCAGCAGGCTGCCACGAGGCAAAGGATGCCCGTGTTCCCGGACTTCCTCACAGAACTAACTCGCACCTGGCCAAAACCCAGAGCTCCCATGCTCCTACCACTCTCGTAGTTCATCGACGTAGACGGGATGGATGAGGTGGGAATAGTAAACGTGCCTCAAATTGAGGACACGATGGCGTCTCACTTGGCTCCCTAGTCACCCGGGACAAAACTAACTCTTCCTAGCAAAGCTTGTCGAGCCTCGGCTTCTCTTCTCGAGAAATGTTACAGAACTCAGGGACTCGCGGCGCATGCCATGAACGCGTCCGCGTTGATACAGGCTTACCTAGCTGAGAAACTGCAACAGCTCCAGGTAACAACGGACAAGCAGGCTGCAGCCGACTTGCTAGATGAAGCCCGCAGAGCAACAGACTTTGTGCTCCGCATGATGGGGACAGCCGCTGTTGCTCAGGGCAGAGGCATGGCGGAAGTGGTCATCGCAATACGCCATCTGTGGATGACTTTATCGGATCTCCCCGAGAGACAAAAGGTACCTTTTCTCCACCACTCGATAGAGCCGACGGGATTATTTGGAAAAGCTTTGGATCGAATCCAGACCAATCTGGACCAAAAGCGCAAACAGGCTGAAGCTCTCCGGGTAGCTATTCCCAGGAGAAGTTTCGCCCCCCCAAGGGAGTCTGCTGGAGGCAGACCTGCGCAGCCTCGACACCGCTCGGCAACGCGTGCCCCATCGCAGAAGCGGCCGGCCTACGAGGATGAGCATCGGCAGAGACCACCGCCGGGCCAACCTCATACCAAGCACGCATGGAGCAAAAACAGGTTCGTCCCCCGCCAGGCGGTCAGACACAGGGCCTCCTCGGTGAACCGGGACAACAAAAACGTGCCTGATGAACCAGGTTCACGTCTTGACTTTACATGGTCACCTGTCCACGTGGTACGGGGAATGATCCGTTCATATCCAGACTTTATTTGTAGCACGGTACAAATGGCTGGTAACTCTGTTGCATAAACAAATCATGTTTTTCCTGCTGTGAGTGACATAAAATCAAACATGTCATTACACTTAAGCATGAATAAAGCTAAAAAAATAGCTCCTCTCTGTTTTATTGACTCCAAAAAAAAAAAAACACAAGTAACTTCAACAGAACAGGTCCTTCTGGCCTGTCAGCCGTCATAAAGGGAGGGGACCGTTTCCCCCCCTCCCCCTTCCGTCACGGCTCACGGGTGTTAGCATAATCGATAAACCCCGGCAGGGGCCTCTGTAGCGAACATGCACAGAGGCGTCTGCAAGCAGGTCCCCCACACCTCATGGAGACAGGTGAGGGAGATCACGTGCTCCAGCCCCCGCGCCATTGTGAACGATGGGGCGGCCAATACACTAACCAAGCAAACACGTGACATGTCCGTGCCTAAGGGAGACGCGCCGACAGAATCTAACAACGGGGGGCCACGTCAGATGCTCACAGGCCACCACTAGGTTCACACGTTCACAAAAGCAATTGTGTTCAGGCTGGTATGTGTGTAAACAGCTCAGAGCTGAATCAGATTCCTCTTCCTGTTATTCGAAGGGAACTGAGCTCCTCATCACCATACAATTTAAAGTCTGCCAAACACAAAGAATCATCACCACGTTCTCACGTTACAGCTGTCCCTTTATTATTAATGAGCGACACGCAATGTCCAAGCAGCGATCCCGCAGCACGTGACCTTTCTCACTGTGCTGGTCCAGCTCTGCATTTAAACAGTATCCCCCCAACGGGTGAAACACAGACCCTGGCCGGTTTGTCTGGTTCCAACGCTCTGTTAAAGCCAAGGACCAGTAAACTGGACCCATCCAGGAAACACATTGGGGTCAGAAGATCTGCTCGTTTACAAAATTTGCAGCTTTTCAGTCCCATGACCCAAAACAAGGAGAGAGAAAGCAGACATTCTGCTCCTTTTCTGTCTAATAAAGACGACAGGTTGCATCTGCCCTCGATCACTCTCGATGAGAGCAACCTGATAGCACATCAACAAAAAGGCATTCTCCCAAACTTGGTTAACCTCCAAGGGGTCACGACTTCCAGGGCCCCTGTAGGAGAACTGGATGCACCAAGTACTCTTCTTCAGGGTCAAACTATGCCACCAGAAGAAGTAGCCTCACCGCCTAGGCCTAGAACTGTTAAAAAATTCAACTTGTTGGTAGAAAAGAACAAGCTGATGGCATCAGGCCTGCCAGAATATGTGGTAAAAACCATACAAAATGCTCGTGCTGTATCAACACAGTCCATCTAAGCACGGAAGTAGCGTATATTTGAGGCCTGGTGCTCAGAAAGAAATGTTATTTCTTACTCATGCGACCTGACTCAGCTCCTGATTTTCCTTCAGGATTTACTGGAAAAAGGTTGTTCTTTCTCAATGATTAAAGTTTTCCTATCAGCTATTTCAACCTGTCACGAAGGCTGGGGACACAGGATACCTGGCGCACATCCAATCATAATAAGATTTATGAAGGGCATGCTTAGGACAAAACCACCCAACAGGATCCTGACCCCTGGTTGGGATCTTAGTCTGGTCTTGGGGGCTCTCTGTGATCCTCCATTCGAGCCACTGAGTGAGGTTAAGATAGACTTGTTATCTTATAAAACCACTTTACTCTTGGCACTTTGCTCGGTGAAATGTGTGGGTGACCTCCATGCTATTTCTGCACATCCAATGTGTACCAGATTCGCCCCTGATGGGTCACCTAAGGCCTAATCCCGCATACATCCCCAAGGTCTTGACTTTGAACCACAGGAGTCTAGACTTTGATCTCTCCTCCTTCCCACCTGCTCCTGTACTCACTCAGGAACAGGAAAGGCTGAAGGCTCTCTGTCCCGTGAGAGCTTTACGCACTTACATGCAGAGAACAGCCGAATGGAGAAAAACAAATCAACTGTTTGCTTTGCAGCACCTGCTACCGGAAAGGCCCTATCAAAACAACGCCTTTCACATTGGGTGACTGAGGCCATTAAAAGGGCGTACAGTAGCAAAGGTCAACAGGTGCCCTCTGGAGTGCACGCTCACTCCACTCGGGGCTTGGCCACCTCCTGGTCATTGTTCAAGGGCGTACCAGTTGCAGACATCTGTGCTGCAAACTGGAGCTCATTAAACACTTTTGCAAAGCATTACAGTTTGGATGTTTACTGCGTGTGACGTCACTCAGGCTGTCCTTTCTAACACACGGTAGAAAGTAGCCTTGAGATGCCTGCTGGTCAAGGGCAGACGTTCACACTAGCATGCATTTTACTGAGCATTTCAAGGGCGTGAATGAATTACGTTCCCATAGCAAGTATGTTGCACCGAGAGACTGACTGATAAGGGAACTGAAAGTTATGCACCATAACTCATGTTCCCTGAAGGAAGGGAACGAGGTGCAACATATCTGGCCCTTTTCAATGCTGAAAGCTCGGTGAAGTGCAATTTTGGAGAAAGATGGATGGGTGTCAGTCGCTTAAATACCCATAGGGCGGGGCCTCTGGCATGACGATGACGCCCTAGCCGTAAAGGCGTGATTGTATTCCTTCAGGTAATCGCACGGGGGCGCAATTCCCATAGCAAGTATGTTGCACCTCGTTCCCTTCCTTCAGGGAACATGAGTTATGGTGCATAACTTTCAGGTTTCTGGGCTTCCATCATCAATTTCAGTTCTGCTGTAGAAGAAGAAAACACCATTGGCATCACAGAAGGATGCCGGGGGAAATGTTTTTTTTTTTTGTTATTGTTTTTTTCAATAATTCTCAGTCGGGTCATCTGGACAGTTTAATTTTTCATAAGTGTTTCACCATCCATCCGGAGGGCCTCATCAGTCAGAGGAGTACCAGCAAACTGTTTCCCCCACCAAGCAGTAAACATCTTAAGTGGACCAACCAGTTTGCTGGAGCCAAGATGATTTCCTGTCCCTCGTCGACTCCTCCCAGGCAGGCAGCCACAGCCAAAGTGGTTCAAGGCAAGAAAGTTAATGCTCAATAATCCAGGTACCTGGTTGGTCCACTTAAGGTGTTTACTACTTGGTGGGGAAACAGTTTGCTGGAACTCCTCTGACTGATGAGGCCCTCCGGATGGAGGGCAAATGTTTCTATAAAAAAGAAACTGTCCAGATGAGCCGACTGAGAATTATTGCATTTGGTACATGGATTATTGAGCATGAACTTTCTTGCCTTTTCTTTTCTTTTCTTGTTTTTTTTTTGTTTGTTTTTTGTTGCAGAAACTCAACCACCTTCACACGTCCCTCCTCATCTAGCAGACCTAAAGATGATGCAAACAAGTGCTTCATGCTTTGTATACCACGGGTGAATGCAGGGCAGCTGAACATTACCTAGTAATTGAAGACATGTTCTGAGAGTGAGACATAATCCTGTTTTGTGTAATGAGAGCAGCCATAATACATTGAGCAAAAACAGCTAATCTTAATGTGCTTGAAACGCTCTTGGTGGTGTACACAAGCTCCACTTTGTGGATACTCTGCCACCACACTACCCCATGCTTCACCCAGGACTGTGCTACTCTTCCACTTTGATAATAAACAAACACATCTTTATTACACAAGTTTTGTCCATCCTCAAAGGTTTCCACAACCTAGCACACTCTATTGTGCATATCAGAAAAGCTCACTTCATACCTAACCTGGGAAATTTTTGCCAAGGCAATCAACCATCAAAATTGTTTTATGCCATATGGGGGGTGTCTTCATCTAGTGTGAATAAAAACTTTTTTTTCTGGGGTCCACTGTTACAAACAGTTTTAGCTTTGAGCCAGCAGCAGAGGTGAGTGTGGGAGAGTCATTCAGCCTCTGCACTAAAGTTTCTTTGAAGTTGTAAATTCACTTTCAGATTGAAATTTCTCCAGATATCATGAACCTTTGCCCTCTATTATCCCCCGAAACACAATGACTGATCGCATTTCAGAA
>JBBPBX010037092.1:14443-25224 GCA_038048925.1 Garcialebias charrua | reverse complement strand
TATACATAAAACTTTGCTTTAATTTTATTATCCAAAAACTAGATTAATTGAATTTTACTTTTAATTTCTTACAAGTTTAATACTAAAGTAAAATATATATTTATAGATATAACAAAGTCCAGTTTATTTATATCTTTTAGAATTTTATTTATATCTTTTAGAATTTTACTTATCCTTGCATCCTGTATTCTATTACAGTATTTAGAACGGGTGAAGTTTCAGGTAATTTTTTTTCTGTTAATCCATCGGTCTGACTTTTACGTGCAGTCAAATTTAAGTAATAACTTTTAAGTTATTTAACACAGTAGAAACCCATTGAACAGGCATAGTAGTTACTGCAATTATTTAAAAAAAAACAATTTTACTAATTAATGTTTTAAAAGATTGGCATTATCTAAATTGAATTGAACTGATGTAGAATTTGCAACTTAAGGGGGGCAAAGATGAAAGCAAAGCTTAAAATCATGTTATTTTTCATTAGACATTCATCATTAAACATGGAGCACATGCTTTTGTTGTTGTTGTTGTTGTTGTACAGTACTTGTAATTATCACTACAAACTGCTGAGCAACAGTGAAGACGGTTGTTTGAGAGAAACCCTAAATGTTTTTTTTTGTTTTTTTTGTTTTATAGAAAAAACAAGTGCAAAAAAAAAAACTTACAATGTCAAACATGGCTCGAGACTTAAGGCATGCATAGCATAAAAGAGAATAAAGGCACATAAACAAATACAAAAATGTGTTTTGGGCAGCTTACAACAGAAACAACAGCTATAGCTTACAACAGAAATTCGTTACAGATTGTTTTAGTTTTTAAAGCTTTTGCATTAGTACAATACTTTAAAGTAGATAAGTAAGAAGAGATATAATTAGAAAACACTATAAATCTAGGTTTTAGCAAGGAGAATTTACAGCTGTGGATGTAAAATTTGGCTAATAGTAGTATTAAATTTACAACAAAAACTTTCTCACTTGAAATATTTGGACAAAAGAAACCAAACAGTATAATTTTAGCGTCAAATGGTAGGTCAATTTCTAACTTTCTATTTACATACATGAAAATGTCTTTCCAGAACACCTGAGTATGAGAACAGTCCCAGAAGAGATGGATGATGGTCTCCTCAGAGCTGTGGCAGAGTGAACACATTGGGTCTACGTTTGGACGGTACTTGGAGATTATATAGTTTACAGGATAACATTTATGCAGAATCTTTAGGGACACTTCTCGAATCTTATTAGTTATAAAGTATTTTCTAGGTAACAACCAAACATCTTTCCAACAGATATCATTAAATAAATTATCCCAGAAGAATATAGAAGCAGGTTTACTAATACATTCTCTAATTATTAATTCTCTAATACATTTGTTATTTGTTTTTTCACTTAAAAAAGGGTCAGAGTTACCAATGAATAATTCTTCAGTTAAATAGTTCGTGCTGTTGTGTACAGGATTTGACATCAACATTTTCACACCAGATGGAATTGCATCAAAGACAATTGCAAATTCTTTTGGTAGTACTGGAAAGTTATACGTAGTTAAAAATTCACTGTAAGAGTAAGTGTTGCCGTCTTTGTTGAATAACTGATGTACATGAACTATTCCTCTGTCAAACCAATTTTTAAAGAAAATAGATTTATGTTTAAAACAAATGTCTTTGTTATTCCAGATATAGTATTTGTGTGGAGAGAAATTGTGTTTGTGAACCAGAGTCCAGCACAAAAACAGCTGTTTGTGGAAATTGGAGAGTTTGATCGGAATTTTGTCAATGTTGTAATTACACCTTAAAATAAAAGATAGACCACCCAATGCTTCAAATACATGTGTTGAAATGAAGTTCCACAAAGAGTTTGGATTTAAGAGATATCTTTTGATCCATTTAATTTTAAAGGAGGAGTTTAGAGTCTGTAAGTCTAATACATTAAACCCACCAGAGCACAGCTTATTTATCATAACATTTTTTCGGATTAGATGAACCTTTTTTTTCCAAATAAAATCAAACAATGTTTTATCCACTTTTGAAATGATGTCCTTGGGAACCTCCAAGGCAGAAGTCGCATAAACCAAACTGGAGAGACCTTCAGCCTTAGAAAGTAATACAGATGGATAAATCTCTCTGTACCCATAAATTGATTTTTTTTTTATTACAGTAACAAGGGGATTAAAGTTATCACTTAATCTTTGGTCCTCCTCTTTTATAATATAGATACCAAGATATTTAACTTTGTGTTTTACTGGGATTCCTGAGATCTCTGTGTCATGACATGTTTTAATAGGGAATAACTCACATTTAGATAAATTAAGGTTGAGACCTGAGGCTGAAGAAAATTCACCAAGTAGCTCAACAGCACACTACTGTACTTGAGAGCAATCTTTTAGAAATAGAGTAGAATGAAAGTCTGTACCTTTAAGACCCGCTCTGACGTCAACACTTGCTCGAACGCTATTGGCTGGCGGACTTCCGCGTCTTGTGCAGGACGAAACCATGGAGGCAGAGCCGTGGAACAGAACAAACATCCCTTTTCCCAGCGCGGCTTCAACAGTCCACATAAAGTTCACTTCGTCAACAGGTTCGTATGTTAAAAACCAACATGTCTCACATTTCTCTGATGTCTCGCGCTCACTTTTGCGGCCATAACGCGCAGAAATGTCGCCGCTCCCGACACGTGGGAGTTCGTTACCTTAGTAACGAATGGTGGTTGTTTTGCAGCTACGGTTTTGACACAACTGCTGTTGGAGAACGAGAAGGTGCTGAAGCTGGTGCGCAGTTCCATTCTTCAAACGGAGGTCCGAGTTTTGTACGAGCTGCTGTACAATTTGACCAACCACTTCAGGGGCAACAAGACGCTGAAAGCATTACAGCAGGTCAGGAGGGGAAGGTGTTTAATGTGACACCCAAGTATCAGACTTGCCAAATCTAAAAACGTGTTTGTGTTTCCATTCTTGTTTGTTGCAGGTTGAACAATGCATAAACAGACTGAAGAACATGAAGCTCTGCGCTGCTCTTCAGGACCTGGCTGATCTTTGTCCCAATAAAATTAAAACGTAAGAATCAGCTGTGTGTTTTTAGTTTTACAAGTTGGATGACTTAAGTTGTGAGCTCAAATTTAAAAAAAATCAGACTATAAAAAGTAGGGGTGTGAATCTCTCTGTGTCTCTGGAGAATCGATTCGATTCCGATTTTTGGTGTCACGATTCGATTCAAAATCGATTTGTCGATTCAGAAACGATTTTTCTATTAAAATGGTCATACATTTAGTTTCAGTTTTGTAACTGACAAGCTGAAAAGAATAAACAACAATGTAAACAAATGGAACATTTATTTAAAACAATAATTTTAGGTTCCTTACTGTATCAATTTTTTTTGCATCAGTTCATATTTATACCAAAAATACGAACAAATTATACAGGAATGCATTAAATTTAGTGACTTAAATGACCAGTATTAGGTTAGCTTAGTTGCCTGGACTTCTCTAAAACAATAAAAGTAAAAGAAAAATCTAGGAACAAATAATTCATCCATCCATCATCTTTACCCACTTCTTCCTTTAAGAGTCACGGGGGTCACTGATGTCCATGTCCAGCCATCACTGTGCGAGAGGCGGGGGACACCTGGACAGGTCTCCAGTCCATCATAGACAAATAATTCAATATATTATGAAAAAAAAACGTAAACAGACTTCAGCCTACCATAGTGCATTAACCTTTAACTCAAAATAAAATACAGACTTCAGTTTTTTTTACATATTGATTCATATTTAGTAAATAAATTTAAAAAAAAATTAAATCGGTTTGGGGGCTTTTAGAATCAATTCTGAATCGCCAGGACTAAGAATCTAGATTATTTAAATTAAATAAATATTTCCCTGCACCCCTAATAAAAAGCTGGTCTGATGTGTTGAAACTGTGTGTTTTTAGGGCGTTATCTGTGAAGTCCGGCGAGTGTGGCGTTCCAAGTCAACCCATGCTGGAATGGATCTGTCTGAAGGTGCTGGGAGCCGGCAAGCTCATGAGCTGCGCGATGGCTCGCTGCAGCAGAGCCTTTCTGTATCCTGATTAGTGTGGAGGCACAGCTCAGAAAACTGAAATCATTACTTTTATCCAGTATTTTTATTTCAGGTTTGTCCTTGACCTATTCCTGTTTCAGGCTTTCAAAGCAGCATATGAAGTGTGGGGAGTTTATTATACTCAATACGGTGTTAACCAGCATGCTCGGTCGTTTGTGGTAAGAGACGCACATCATCTGGAGCCCTGCAAAAAAAAAACACATGCAGTACTTCAACTGGTGCTAACTGGATATCTGAAATTCATCAGCGGTTTCTTAACACAACTGTCAGGATATTGTCAAACTGATGTTAACAAAACAAAAACATAAAAAAACTTTGCCTAAGAATAATTTAAAGTATGTTATATTAATTTATATAGCGCCAATCACAACATAAGTCATCTCAGGGCACTGAACAAAAACACACATATAAAAGTTAACATTATTTATCTTTTTGAGTTTAACTTCGTTACAGACTATCCTCTAGAGCAAGCATAAAGGCAACAGTAGAAAGGGAAAAACTCCCTCATGAGGAAGAAACTTCCAGCAGAACCAGGCTCGGGATAAGTGGCCACCTGCTTTGATCGGCTGGGTTTGAGAGGAACAGGAAGGAAGAACAGATACACAATGGCAGGTTGAAAATCACTTGTTGAGATAGAAATAATATCAAATGAAAGCTATTCAATTTTAACAATTCAGAGGTCAATTTGTCTCTAGTAGTCTAAGCCTATAGCAGCATAACAAGCCAACCCTAACTATAAGATTCATCAAAAAAGGAAAGTCTTAAAACTGGACAATGTGTCAGCCTCACAGTAGAAACTGGAAGTTGGTTCCACAAGAGAGGAGCCTGATAACTGAAAGATTCTGCTTTTGGAAACTAGGAGCCGCAAGCCTGCAGTCTGAGAGCGAAGTGCACTGTTAGAAAAATATGGAACATTAATATCTGTAATATAAGATGGAGCTAGGTTGTTGAGGGCTTTGTAGGTTAGAAGTAAGATTTTTAATTAAATTCTGGATTTGGCAGGGAGCCAATAGAGAAGCTAAAACTGGATATACAGTATATGATCTAGATAAGATGTTTCTGCTTTTAGTGATATTACGTAGGTGGAAGAAGGCTCGTATTACTCATATCAGAGTGGTAGACTCTTCTAAATCTTGTTTTTGTAGAATTTCTGGAAGTTAGTTTTTTTTTTTAACATCTGCTTTTAAACTGATCCTATTCATCCACCTTCACTGTCTTAAGTCCCCTCTGCGTGTGTGCCTTCTCAGGGTGATTTTCCGTGGCATCCTGGTTGAACTCTCCCATCTGTACCTGAACCTGTTGGAGCTCCTTGAAAACGTGGCCCAAGCCCAGCCCATGCCTTACCTCACTGACTCCTCCCTGCCAGCAGATATGGCTGCGTTCCTCGGCCCCTCTGATGCAACGTTACTGAAGAAAATGACAGCATTTGTATCTGTTGCCAAAAATCCTAAGATGAAGCAGCAACCTAAAAAAGCTCCAGCTAAAGGTGTGAACCAGAAACAAAAGAGGATTGAAGAAGACCTGGGGGTTTCTGTGAAAAGAGGTACACTATCTCCTATTAACATTTTATTTATTTATTTATCTCGACTTCCGCTCCTTATTAGTTAAATGCAAGTGCAAGATCAGAAAAAAAGCGGTTTGATGTGATTTTATTTATAACTTTGTGACACACAGACCTGACTATGTTGGTTACTTTGATTACTGATGAACATCTTTTTTCCAGGTCTTGAATTTGATGTCAATGTCATTTTTATTTATATAGCACACAAAAACAACCGAAGCCGACCAAAGTGCTGTGCAGTTAAAACAAATAAAAATAACAGAGTAAAATGCATCCAGTGCCACTGAAACATAATAAAGTTAACACAACAACAATAAAATCTGTTCAAAATTTGTTCTCAGACTCTGCGAGGATCAAATGCAAAGTAAAACCCATGAGTCTTGAGCAAAGGTTGAAAAGTCTCAACAGTCTGAGCGGTCAGTCTGATGCTAATACCAAGCCTCTTTTTGTTAAGGTATGTGAAATAAGTATATTAGTCATTGCTTATTAAATGTTAAATGCCTTTACTTACTGTTGTCTCATTTTGATGACAGGGTAAATTTGTCGCAGAAGATGCACTCAAGGCCGCTAGTAAACAGAAGCTCAGGAAACAAATTGAAGAAGCTGCTACATTTTCTCACGTGTCTTCAAGCCTGGAGGAAATGATTAAGTGGTGCAGCTTCCAGAGGAAGGAAAAGACGAAACGTCTCCTCGCCTTTCTGCTTTTAAAGTGCCGGAGGATGAAATGTCTGGAGGCAGCAGGACACAAGTAAGAATATATATATATATATTATTTTTTAATTTATTCATTTCCATTATAAAAGACAATTAAAAAAAAAAACATAAAATGAAAGGAAGCAGAAGAAGAAAATATTCTTATCATATCTGCTCCTTAACAAAATCAATTCAAACTATCAATTCAAACATAATCATCCATCATCAAAATTATTTTTTTCTTTCATTTGCCCTTTATTTATACAGGTAGTCTCATTGAGCCACGAGAACTCATTTTCAAGAGAGACCTGTTAGGGAGCAGATGGTGGGGGTTAAGGGCCTTGCTCAGGGGCCCAGAGTGGGGTGAATGAGGGTGGAGGCAGGTGTATAAATAATAATCATCCATATACAGCAAAATACATAACTCATCATAATTTACAGTTTAGAATTAATTTGATATTAATCAACTTACTGGGTATGCTTGAATGTTTGATGGTAGTAAGTAATTCTGAGCTTTATACATAAGTAGAAGAATACGGTATTGTAAACTACCAAATCATAAAACTTAAGTAATTTCAATTGACAAAACAGAATATTAGAAGGATGACAATAATTCTTTCTTGTTATAATTCTTACAGCTCTTTTTTGCAAAATAAAAATAGGCTTTGTACATGCTGTACCCCAAACATTAACACAATAAGTTAAAATTAAGTTGAACTTCATACTAGCTCACATTACATTCCAACGCTCCAATTCTCATACAGTCTTTTCTGTCCTCAGCATGCAGAGGAAGCTACGAGCCTTCAGACTAGAAGTTTGCTGGACTTTATCTCCTCGGGGATCAAGGGCAAAGAGGAGAACAGCTGGCCTGAGAAGTCGTCCGCAGTCACTCAAGACACGATTCGTGTTGTCTAAAATCCGGGCAGGTGTAAAAAGGAGAAGAATGAACAGGCGACAGAAAGAGACTGGGCTGTCACTGTGTTTTGACATTAACCTACAGAGCAAGGCTGCACATGAAGCAGCACCTCAGATCACTGACTCTGATGGCTGTGATGACATAGATGACATATTTGCTTCTGCCGGTTTATGAACTTCTAAACATACCGGATGGAGAAAATAACAAAATAATTACAGCAACAAGTTTTTCTGGTTTTATTTGAATAATAGATTTTTTTTCTACCCTGGTCTTAATAAAGTGCACCTTTAAGGCATGCTAAATTAGTTTAATCAGTTATATGCCATTTTAAGGCTTTAAAAAATGTTTTTCTGGTATTAAAACAGGAAAAATCCCTGAATTGTCAGGTGCAGCATAGATTTCAACAGTTTTATTTATTTATTTTTTCCCCGTGTTTCCTTATGCTGGGCTCAGAGGTAAAGTTTGCTGGACTTTGTTTAGATAGAAATAATATGTTGCATCTGTTCAGGTGTTTGAGAATTCTCTGCAGATACAATTATTCATACAGTGATGTGAAAACATATTTGCCTCCTACATGTTGTTTTTCTGGTTCTGTTTTGTGTTTGAAATAAATTTCAACGTCAGACAAAGATAACTTGAGTAAATTCAAAAACAACACAAGGAGGAAGAAAAAAAAAGTTGATTCCATTCATCAACAGAAAATAGTTGTGCATACTAGACCTATGTGAAAGTGCCCTCGTTATTTAAAACTGAATTAACTTTTTTGAAGCTGAATTGCGTTTCACATGCGCACCCTTACCTGATTACTGCCAGACCTGTAGAATCAAGAATCCACTTGTAGACATTATCTACAAATGGAGAGAACAAGGTAATACTTACTGGACGTGATCGACCAAAATGACTCCCAACGGTACATCGTTGGCTTGTCTAGAAGGTTCCAAAAGAACCCAGAACAACATTGGGCCTCATTCATGAACCGTTCGTACGCACAGATTTGTGCTTAAACTGTGCTTACGAGTGATTTAGGAGCATATGTGGCATTCAACAATGTTCACGTATCCTACGATTTTTTTCAGATACGAACAAAATCTACGTGTGGTCCGGACCTGTCGTATATTTTACGAGCGGTCCGTCTGCTGTCATCCAGACAGCATTACTCCACAAATAACTTCATATTTCGTTATTTAGGAAATGTTTAGAGTTTAAAAAAGTCACGCACCACAATTGTTTTTGACAATAGGTTCTGTTTGAAGTCGAATTATAATTTTAAATGTAATAATGACTAACGGATTAAAGTATTTAAATGAAAATCAATTTGTTATCAATGCCGTTTTCTAACACTACAATATTAATATGAAGATCTCAAACTGAAACCAACTTAAACCATGAATTAATTTAAGTTTAATTTGCCGCGGTATCGCAGACTTCGGTAAGCAAGACTTTACACTGACTTCCTCCAGCTGCTGTCGTGGCTCAGTCAGTAGAGCACTGCGTCGCAGTTCCGAAGGTTCTGGGATCGCCTCCTGTGGGGGGACAACGTTTTTTTTTTTTCTTTTAATTCATTCCAGATTTAAAAAAAACAAGAAAACTATTTACAATACAACAAGAAATAAAGCATAAAGCCTTTTTAATTTGGAATGAATAAATAATCTAAAGTAAGAAGGAAGAAAAAAGATTCATACCTTGTGGGACTCGATCCCACGAGGTGTAGAAAAAAGGTTAGGAACAGCTAACGGAGCAATGCGTTACGCAGTGAGCCACCAGTACACATGCATGTTTCAAGGTCCACATTTATTATAAACAAATTTTCTTTGGTTTTAGCTGGTCATTTACTTCCATGAGTGACGCTGCTAATAAGGACAGATTTTCTGTTCTTGTCCTCAGAGACCACAGAACTTCATCCTCCGCACCGGTAGAGTTCTTCTTTTTTACTTTTCGCTGTCATTTTATGAACGTACACGTTTTGCCTCTGAGGCAGGAAACGTAGCCTTATATGGCGTTTTGAGGGGTGGGAATTATGTAAATAAGCTCACGCGTGCACGCGCAGCTGTTTAGAACAGCTGGGATCCATCAACTTTAAGCAGCCCGTTTACACGCTTTTCCTGTGGATAGAAGAGTTTGTTGGATCTGACGTGGCATGTTCTTACGAACGCTTCTTAAGAACAAAAGTGGGAGAAACGTAGGATAAGAATACGAACAGTTTCATGAATGAGGGCCATTGTTTGTCCTGCAGGCCTCACGCGCACCTGTTCAAGAACTGGATGTCTTTCCAAAGATGAAGGAACCATGAATTTTCTGTATGATCCTGAAAGATGTCGGACATCGGTCCATGACTAAGCTCAGACACTTGGGTTCTGCAGTAGAACAGTGATCCAAATCACAGCAGCAACGTTCCTCCACAGACTTGCAGTTAATCTGTAATGTGAAAAGGCAAAAAAGAAAAATCTCTGAGGGGCAACACTTCATAGTACAGTACTGTATTGTGGCTATTCAACTTTTTTCTTTTCACTGTTTATAAGCGTAACAGGGTAGTGGACTTGCCACACCCATCCAGGGTGTCCTCCGCCTCTCGCACAGTGTGACTGCCGGATATGGGCACCAGTCAGTGACCATTCTGATAAGGAAGACGCGAGTAAAGATGATGGATGGAAGATACAGTATTTTGAATATTCTGTCTATCTCAAAGATTAAAAAAAAAAATATGATGGAAAAAAGGACATTTTACCGTTTGCTGAGCGCCAAGTGAATATCTGCAGTAGCAATTTTGAAAGCTTGAGCCACATAGTTCTGCTTCAGTGGATGAAGGAATTTTCTCCTTTGCTCGAAGAGGTATGTAATAGTAATAGCATATGACTGTAAATAAATAGTTCCCTGTGGACCTATAGCTGAGTTCAGTTTTGAAACTGCATATTTTTTGATGTTCCAGCAGAGATTCGGTGAACAGAGTCAGAGAGAATTTATTGTCATTTGCACCGCATGTAGTACATGTGTTGAAAACGAGATTATGTACACAGGGTCCCAGTTACATCCAACAACAAATGCAAGAGAAAAACAATAATAACATCTAGGATTAACTAAGAGAGACATCAGCTAGTAATACACTAAGCCCTAATGTAGTAGAAAAACATCATTATAAACAGCAGCACGAACATGAGCAGATGGTCACAGATGAACGCAGATAGTCACAGATGAACGCAGCAACAAGAAACAGATCAGTATCAGCATGATGTGACATTTTGCAGTGTTTATTCTTATTATTTATTTATTCATGAGTCTGACAGCCTCAGGGTAGAAGCTGTTCCTCAGTCTAGTGGTTCTACATTTGATGCTCCTCAACCTCCGTCCCGAGGGGAGTGGTGCAAAGAGTGAGTGTGCTGGGTGAGTGAGGTCTTTCATGATGCAGGTGGCTCTTTTTCTGCATCTGGAGGTGTAAATGTCTGTGATGGTGGGGAGACTGACTCCCACAGACTTCTGTGCAGCCTTCACCACTCTCTGTAGAGCTTTCCTCTCTGCAACTGTGCAGCCTCCATGCCACACGTTGATGCTG
>JBBPBX010037091.1:19337-31105 GCA_038048925.1 Garcialebias charrua | reverse complement strand
CCTGATGGCGCAGACATAATTTAAAAATACATCATTAGCAACGTGGCCTGTATCGCGGCTATTGTGTTAGCTATCTGATTCGGCTAGCTTGTTAGCAGCGAACAAACATAATCTGCCGTGATAATTGGCTTTATACACTCAAAGTGTATAAAGTAAAACAACATGAACTCACGTAAAATAAATAGTTTATAATCTAAAACACTACACACCTCCGATTATGTTTACACAAAGACTTACTCATCTCCTGGACAGTCTTCCGATGGTCCCTGCGTTGTTTCGACATGGTAGCTCCTGTGGGACTTTCTTCTGTAGATTTTCTTTTAAAAATAGTAGGAATAGCATCCGGTTTTAAAAGTCTTCTGAATCTTACTGGTAATCCTAAAGATTCTTTTATACCAGGTGCTGTAAACAATCGGCAGTGAAATGGTCGCTGCAGACATAGGACTCCTGGAACCCACCGGTCTTGTCTGGTCCATTCTTGACAAAGTTTGTCATCTTTTGGAAATTTGTGAAGGCTCACTTGTTCACTGCTGATATTAGAACACACAAATGCACTACAACGTGACGGCATTTTTCAAGTTACACAAATAAAAGGCGATCCTTCAGGAAATGAATCTGTATGGCAAGCAGTTAACACACCTAATAAACGGGCAAGGCTCTGCCTTCTGCCCGTTGTGACGTTGATGACTGGTGACGACGACTGGTGATGACGTATTGCGGAAATGCGCGGAATTTCAGGGGCGTATCCCAGTAAATACCAGAGACAAATTTAGCATAATTTCGAATAAAATTTTAATATGTTTATAATTTATTATGCAAAAACGACCAGAGCTCAATGATATAAGATATATATGTTCTGACAAATATTCAAATTTACAAAATCATGTCACAATACCTTTAAGACACTCTATGATAAAGTCCCAAAAACTCTATCAGCATTAAGCACAACCAGACACGACATTGTTGCAGTTTGACGACATGCAAGGAGATCAAAGAGTCTGTGAGCAACATTCAGATAGCACAGTTCAGCAGTTGTCTCAGCTCGGCGCCTCCGAGCGCACCCACAGAGATCTCTGGGGGGGGGGTCAGCAAGGTCTCTCAGCTTCACTCCAGGAGAATAATTTCCAGCACACAGCCTTCTTCTTTTCAAGGTCGTGCAGAAACCAGATTAGATAGTCCTTTTGTTTATCTTCAATCCAGGCCACAGTGTTCTTTTGACTGCAGCCTTCCAAGTCCAGGTGCTGTTCAGGTCCAAAATCGCCGAATCATATGAGGTTCCGAGCTACGAACCCCCATCTGTGCCCTGATTGAGGCCGGGCGGCTGTAAACGAGTTCCAAAGCGCACCGCAGGTCCGCGGTGGTCTACCGCCGCTCCCATCGTGCGGTTCAGTTCGTACAACAGCTGGGATGAGGAGCTCACAGCCCGGATCAGAGAATCTTGCTGATCAGGAAGTTTGGCCAGCGCGCTGATAGCCGCCGAAGTCTTCCTGATCTTCCAGTAGCAGACAGCTCCGCTGACGCCAAAAAACAGAGCAGCTGCCACCAATATCCCAATAATCCACAAATCTTCCACGTCTTCGACAGACAAGACGGTCAAACACATAGGTTGCCACTGTCCCCACGAGTCCATCATGTATCCGACAGCGTGCGTGTCAGAGGGGCAGACCGCTTCTCCTGGCCCGGTCCGCTTCGTGGAAAAAATCTTATCTATAGAGGAAACAGCCCAATTTATTAAATCCATCGCAAATTGGTTCGAGTGAGCGCTGAAGAGTCACGGACGAGACAAAAAGCAAGCAGGGAGGAGGAAAACTTAAGGAGGGTAGGAGCAAAAAGATATGCGACTTGCTTTGCCGAGAGCGGAAGTGAAAACGATAATAAAAAAACAATAATAAAATGCTTTCCAAAAGTGTCCTGATGCATGCTCAATAATCCAGGTAGAAAAATATAAAACAGTAAAGTCTGGTCCTCTGGACATTCAAAAAACTGCTGTCAGCAGCAAACTGGTTGATCCACTACAATAAGGTGCTATTTATTAGACTGAGTTGAATACAGCACCACAGACTGAAGAACCCTTCCGGATGAAAGACTGAACGTTTCTACCTTTTTGTTTGTTTGTCTGTTTGTTTTGTTTGGTTTGCTTTGTTTTTTGAATGTCCAGAGGACCAGACTTTACTTTGTAGATTTTCCAAAAAATGTCCTAATCTGCAACAAATGTGCAACATCTAGTTGCTACTATTGCTTCTTTTTATTATTTTTTTATTTTTATTTTGTGCTGGCAATAAATTAAAATTATCTGATTAAATAGCTATCTATTTCTGTATATAACTTTACAGTATATGTTAGATATCTTAAATGTCTAAAATGTATGTGGGGGTGGGAGGTTGTGTAGGTGTGGGTGTGTGTGTTTTTGAAATTTCAACATTTGTTAATGATTTTTTTATGGTTTGCTGCATTTATTGGATGTGAGAACCCATTATGGCAGCATATTGAGTGATATCCTCACATTTATGGGTTGCATTTATCCTAAAAATAGTGACACACTCAGGTTTAGAGAATATTATTAGTTTTGAGACTTTGTACAAGAGGGGCACATAACATTTTCAATTTTCTATGAATACAATCATCTTCTCGGGTCCTACTTCTTTCCCAGCACAATGTAAATGTATAATATATTGCGGTGCTGAGTTGTACCATTAAAAATAAATTGCTAATGGCACATTTTTGCACATGAATATATTGCACAAAATCATTAGTTGCAATCATGTGACACAATGTTTTCTCATACATTTAGATGTACTTTATTATTCATTGTCATAATGTTGAACAGGATGCTTTGCACATATGCACTTTTCACCTCATTCTTACACATTTTCACTGTCAGCTAAGTTTTTTATGTTTATGTTATATATACGGCCGTGGTGTAGTGGCAATGGCAGTCGTCTCCTGATCGGAAAGTTGGCGGTTCGACTCCCGGAACCCGCACCATGTGTCGTTGTGTCCTTGGGCAAGACACTTAACCCTGAGTTGCTCCCGGTAGGACTGGAAAGCACCTTGCATGGTAGTCTGCCGCCACCGGTTTATGAATGTGTGTAGCATTCAATATATGTGTAGCACTTTGAGATTTTCAGTAATGAAAAGTGCGTTATAAATTGAATTAATTATTATTATTATTATTATTATTATTATATATATATATATATATATATATATAGAGAGAGAGAGAGAGAGAGAGAGAGAGAGAGAGAGGGAGAGGGAGTGGGAGAGAGAGATATGTTTCAGTAATATTTGAATATCATGCACCTAATAGTGTATTTTAAAACAGCAAGTGTGGATATTATGTGTATCACACAATAAGACTGCAGAGCAGCTGTAAAACTGCTTGTACAGCTGTATTTTACTTTTTATCTTTAATTGTTTCTCATATCCCTGACAAACACTAAACATGCATTGGGTTTTGCAGTTGGTTCATTTGACTGTAAATTAGTAGTACTGTTTAAGCTGTTTCTGTAATGTTATGTCTGCTCCTCAGTGTGGACACCATCCAGACGTGCAGCACTTGGGGATACTTAGTCAGGCTTTATTAACTCTTGAACACCAACACATGTACAACTCACGAGCGTCACTCTACAACCAACGGTGCATCACCTAATGTGTCCCCTAGTGCCCCAGTACCAACACATTGGTTCCTAGTGTCTGCTCACACAACATCTCCCCTTTTTAGCTTAGCTTCCATACTAATGCTTTTAAACTTAAATTGTCCTTGTTGAATTATAAACATGCTGAACAGACATACCAACACCCTTTTAAATGCTTTTACCAAGTGAACAGATTATACTAGCACTTTATCATTAATATTACAAACAACTATAACTTTGACCTATCTAGGGGTCAGGGTCGACTACCTGGGTCCCCAGAGCTGTGCAGGGATTATTCTGCCCTGTGGGCCACAGCTCACTTCTCTATGACTGCTATTTACAAGTCCAGTCTCTGCGGGATACGAACAACCCGTCCCGACCTGGTGACTGTGGAGCCATCAGGAATCACTCTGATGTGTGACCTGTTCCTTCTTAGACTCCCAGACGGCATGTCGATGTTGTATGACCGTGGGGTGTTCGCTGGACTGCTGATAGTCCCCGAGTTGTTGGTGTTCTTCACCCAGACTCTTTGTCCTGGGTTGAGCTCTTGTTTAGTCTGTGCTCTGTGTCTCTTGTTGAACCAAGAACCTTGCTTCTGTTTCAGCTCCTGGTCTTTTCTCCGGAAGAGATGAAGATCTGGCCATCTTGGTCGTAGTTTGTCTTCGCTGACCGGCAAAGGTGTCCTGATGTTGCGACCCATCAATAGTTGTGCCGGTGATGATCCTTGTGCCAGGGGTGTGGCCCTGTATGCCATGAGAGCCTTATGTGGATCCTCTCCCTTCTTCAGGAAAGATTTCACCGTCCTTACAGCTCTCTCTGCTTCCCCATTACTCTGTGGATAGTGAGGACTTGAGGTGACATGAGTAAAATCATAGTCCCTTGCAAAGGCTGCAAACTCCGCCGCTGCAAACTGGGGGCCATTGTCCGTGACAAGGGTTTCAGGGACCCCGTGCCTGGCAAAGATCGCCTTCATTTTGTTGATCACCGGGACAGCAGTAGTAGAGGTCAGGTTCACCACCTCAATGTATCTGGAGAAGTAATCTATTACCACCAGGTACATGGCACGTTCCCACTGGAACAGATCTGCTGCGACCCGCTGCCATGGCCTCAGAGGAAGTTGTGTTGACATGAGAGGTTCTGGTCTCTCATGAGCCTCTCGCACGCACGCTGTGCAGTTTTCAACCTTGAGTTTGATTTGTTTGGTCAAACCCGGCCACCAAATGGACTGTTGTGCTCTAGCAATGCATTTTGTCATGCCCTGGTGACCTTCATGAACCAGGTTAAGCATTTCTTCCTGCATGCTGGCTGGAATAACAAGTCTTTCACTTTTCATTAAAATTCCCTGCACCACAAGGAGGTCTTGGTGGTACTGCCAGTACACTTGTAGTTCAGGAGGGAGGCTCTTCCTGCTGGGTGGCCAGCCTGTTTGTACAAAGTCTTTAAGTTTTCTGCACGTGCTGTCAGTTTCTTGTGCCTGTCTGATTTGCACAAGCCTGTTTTCTGATGCTGGCAACTGTTGCACAATGTTGTTAACATAAGCACACACCTCTTCTTCCAGCTGCATGTCCTGTGTTGTAGGCGGAGCTTGTATTGGTGCTCTGGACAGCGCATCTGCCGTAATTAAATTTTTCCCTGGGACATGTTCAATCTTATATGTGAAGCGAAGCAGTCGCAATCTAAACCTTAGTATGCGAGGTGGCAGGTCATCAAGAGCTCTGCTTCCTAATAAGGAGATGAGAGGCTTATGATCTGTCTGGATCAAAAAGTCCATCCCTATCAGGTAAGATTGAAACCTTTCACATGCCCAAGTCAGTGCTAGTGCTTCTTTTTCAATCTGAGCGTACCTACGCTCTGCAGTTGTCATACTGCGTGAAATGAAAGCCACTGGACGCCAGTCACCTGTTGTTTGTCTTTGTGACAGGACCCCTCCTAAACCAAAGGACGAGGCATCTGCTGCAACTTTTGTTTCTCTGTTCACACAATACTGGGCGAGGACTGTGGGTGAGCTCAGTTCCTGTCGTAGCTCATCAAAAGCCCGCTGCTGTGCTGTCCCCCATTCCCAGGTTGTGTCCGCTTTGAGAAGCTCTCTTAAAGGTTGTGTGAGTTCAGCGATACGTGGGGAAAACTTTCCAACATAGTTTACCATGCCCACAAACCTCTTCACGTCAGCAGCATCTTTAGGTGTAGGCATCTCCATGATTGCTTTGATTTTGCCCGGGTCGGCTTCAATGCCCTGAGCTGTGACAACATGACCCAAAAACTTGACTTTCTCTACTGCAAACTGGCACTTGTCGTTGTTCAGAGTCAGGCCCTCCTGTTGGAGCCTCTCTAACACTCTATGCAGTCTGTAGTCATGTTGCTCTCTGGTGGACCCAAAAATTAGTATGTCGTCTGCATGACATACAGTGCCCTCCAGTCCTGACAACATTTGGGTCAGTCTCTTTTGAAAATGTTCAGGAGCGGACGAAATACCAAAAGGCAGCCTTTTGTAACAGTATCTGCCAAACGGGGTAATGAACGTGGTCAGATGGGCTGACTCTGGATGTAGAGGTACCTGCCAAAATCCTGCCGTAGCATCCAATTTGGTGAAAATTGTCGCACCTGTGAATTTGGCTAATGTCTCATCTACCGCAGGCAGTATGTGGCGCTCCCTACACACATATTCATTTAAATGAGTCAAGTCTGTGCATATTCTGACCTTTTCGTTGGGCTTAGGGGCCACCACCATTCCAGCACACCACTCTGTAGGTTCTTCAATGGGTTCAATCACCCCCATTTTCTCCATTCTCTCCAGCTCTGCCTTCACTTTGTCATATAAAGGCAGTGGGACTCGACGTGGTAGTGATAATGCATATGGTTTAGCACCCTCTTTCAATACTATTTTGTATTCTCCTTTAAGGAGACCCAGCCCTGTAAATACTTTGGGGTACAGTTTTTTCATGTCAGCCTCCAGCTCTTTAACACTGTCTATGGGGCGCAGCAACCCTAAAGCTGAAATAGCTGGGAAGCCTAGTAGTGGAGTCGACAGTCTCTGTATGACATACACTGGCTGTGTTGTAGTTTTTTCTTTGTATTTCATGAGAGCGTTGAACTGACCTTTCACTTGCAGGGCTTCACCACTTGGACCACACAAGGGCTTGTCTGCTTCGGTAAGTGGGCCATGTGTGTCTTTCGAGTAGGTGGCTGTTGGTATCACAGTCACATCTGCTCCCGTGTCCAGTTTGAATGTGATGTTTTTTCCGTTGATTTCCAGCGTTTTTTTCCAGTTGTTGGGGCGTTCTCCTGCTGATACTGCTCCCAAAAACAGTTTGTCGTCCTCCAGTGCGACGTCCTCATCCTTCTGGACTGCTCCCACTCTGGCTGATCTGCACACAGCTGCAAAATGTCCCTTCTTTCGGCATTTCCTGCACTCTGCGTCTCGTGCTGCACAGTTCACTTTGTTGTGTGCAGGAGATTTACCACAGCGTCCACAGTACTTGTATCCTTTTTGGATCTCACTCTGTCTGCTTGTTTCGTGTGGTTTATGTGCTCGGTTATCGCTGAAAGTTCTTTTCTTGAATTTAATAAGTCCACGTTAGCATGCTGTGTCATTCCTGTCGTCTCTCTCACGACTGGTTGTTGTTTCTTAATCTCTTCATGCTGTCTTATTTGTTGCACCGCCTTTTCTAACGTTAGTCCACTGTCCATCTGCAGTTTCTCTGACAGGCCCTGGTGCTGTATGCCCGCCACCAACCTGTCTCTTATCATTTCGTCTTGCAGTGGTCCATACTGGCAGTTTTCTGCTAACTTATAGACTGCGCCTATGAAGGATTCAGCTGATTCACCAGCATCTTGGCTTCTTTTGTTAAAACGTGCCCGCTCATATATAACGTTGTATTTGCCAATAAAGTGTCTGTCAAAAGCTTCTTTTACACACTTGTATTTCTTAAGCTCATCCTGACTCAATCCCAGTGTTCCTAAAATGTCATCCGCTTTATCGCCCATCGTGTAAACTAACGAGTTCACTTGATAGCTTTCGTCTTTACCGTCCAATCCAGCTGCTATCCGAAACCTTTCGAAGCGGCGAATCCAGTTGGGCCATGACGAATAATCGCTGAAATCTAAGTTTTCAGGTGGGTTGATCGAAAACAGGGAATCCATCCTCTGTTCGTCGTGTCCGCGGCGTTAGCTTAGCAGTGTCGTCCACGCGGCGTTAGCCTAGCACACTCGTTCACTCGGCGTTAGCTTAGCTCCTCGTTCACTCACGGGACGCGCCGTGTTAAAACTGCTGCTTTCTCACCGACGTCGACGTTGCGGAGACGGGCTTCTTCACTTCTGACACCATGTAATGTTATGTCTGCTCCTCAGTGTGGACACCATCCAGACGGGCAGCACTTGGAGATACTTAGTCAGGCTTTATTAACTCTTGAACACCAACACATGTACAACTCACGAGCGTCACTCTACAACCAACGGTGCATCACCTAATGTGTCCCCTAGTGCCCCAGTACCAACACATTGGTTCCTAGTGTCTGCTCACACAACAGTTTCCACTTCCTTTGGACTGCAAGGGCATTTTCATTCATACCGAAATCCTTATACTAAATGATTCTGGGGTAAATATTCATAATTTCTCATCAAAAAAGCAGGACTGACGCTCTCACTTCCAAAATTATTAGGTTTTAGTTTTACCCCTCAGCAGTTTTAGTTTTATTGGAAAATAATAAGGTCTGTAACTAGAGACCAACACACATTATATACAGTAGTACATGGCATTGATCACACCGAAGGCAGCTTGTCTAGTATTTGTCAAATCTATATAAATTAATCAATTTAAGCTTACATAAATAATCCAGCACATTTCACTGGTGACAAAACAAAGTTCCGATCATTTTAAATTTGCAAATAGAAATGTAGTTTCCACTGATTGAAGCCACTAGCTTGACACTCTGAGGTGTCTTCTCTTCATTAACACAATGTACTGTATAAGAATTCCACAGTCTTTAGTGAAGTCAAATACTTTACTTCTTTTTTGCAAAAATCAAAGACTTGTACAAAATAAAAGGAACTAGAGAGACATAGAGGGAGAGGTCAAAAAACTGTGTCTCCACTCTGCACCACCTGACTACTGACAGCCCGATTGTTTGGCTATAAACCACCCCCACCCCCCATACAGGTACAGGTAATCATCAAACCAAATTTTACAGTGCTACTGGAAAATAATATAACTCAAAATCTCTGATAAATCTTACATTTTAATCATTTTATCTTTACAAAAATAAACTAAATACTGTATCACACTTGTATCTTTATCGTTTTAAATGAATCTCAGTGTATCACCTATGAACTCAAAACTATATAGTTACATTTGTTAACCATTATAAACTGCATTTAGGCTCCAACAAGAAACATGACTTTTTACTTGTTAGTCATTGGCAGTTAAAAAGTAGGGATGCACCGATCCACATTTCTTACTTCCGATACGATACCAATACTTAAATCTGCATTGAATTTATGTATAGTTTAAATCTGTATCTGTTGATCAAAACCAACAAGAATTACAACTCATAGTGCCACAATCAAAAACAAAACTAAAAAACGGGAAGTGGCTATGTTGATTTCCCATAATGCTTAGCGGCATATTAGTGTTCAATTATAGTTTAAATCTGGATCTGTTGATCAAAACCAACAAGAATTACAACCCATAGTGCCACAATCAAAGACAAAACAAAAAAATGGGGAGTAGACTGTGTTGATTTCCCATAATGCTTAGCAGTATTTTAGACTAGTGTTCCGGGTTGCACCATGAGTCAGAAGGACGTCTGTGATATAGAACTGCCTCTTGTATGCTATTTGAGTTTGGATATTACCTGTTGTGAGGCTCAGATTGTCTTCTTTGGGTTTAACTCGCACAATGTTAAGACAGAAATCACAGAGTATGGTGCAATATATGTGCTCTCTCTGCTCTCTGACATATAGCAAGTATCGGCAATATCGGCAGGTTGGTTCGGAAAATCCGATACGTAAATTATGCTGGTATCGGATGCCGATACGATACTGGATCGGCCCCATCCCTAATAAAAAGGTGTAAAAACTGATTCTCCAATAGATGAGTCAGTACATTTCTCAATTAATAAAATGACTAAATTGTAGAAGATGTGTGAGGAAAGTGAGGGTGATAATTTTTCACCTACATTTTTACACTTTAAAGTATCTGTTAAATCCATCCATTCTGAGAAAGGACTAAGGGCAGATTGCATGTCTTCTCTTGCACAAAGACCTTTCACCTGAAGATTGTCTAGTGGAACACTCCTGGGAAACAAAACATACAAAGTAGATATATGTGTCAGAACACAGATAATCTCATGTAGTGTATCAAGCTTGATACCAGCCTCAAGTATTCATTATTGTACTACAGGAAACCCTCGAGGTACGACACCTGCGACCTACGGCAACTCAGACTTACGATTTTATCATATTTAATAAAAATATGATTAAAAAAAAAAAAATAATATTTTTTTTTTTTTTTTTTGTGTTTAAAAGTTATTAATTTCATGTGTATAGCACTTTGTTGCAGCTGTGGTTGTTTTAAATGGCTTTATAAATAAAGTATAATTATTAATTTTACGTTTTGATAAGAAATTAATCGTATTTACGCAACTTCCGGTTTCCGCTCGCCACTTCCGGTTGCCATTTTACAACTGTACTGCGGTCAATGGAGCTCCGGAGGCTACTGTCAGCTGGCTCCGTGTGCCCGATCAGGGTTGCCTCATACGGATAAATGAGCTGGAAACACTCGGTCAACTCTGTGGACGTCTCAGGTCCGGAGGAGCAGCCGCGGATCGCCCCGCGATCGGCGGCCACAACGCCGCCCGACATGCTAACGACAGCAGCTAACAAAGCAGCTAACACAGGCGAAGACACCGAGCCGACATGCCGCGGAGGATCCATCTGCGGCCGGGAGCTCGCCGCAAATGTCCGCCTGGCAGTCGGGGCCACCGGCTCAAAGTAAGACATTATATTTTTTATTTGTTGTGCAGTTCTGTGCGTGTTTATGGCCTTAGTATGTCTGCTTGTTCAGTCTCATGCCATTAAATATGTGTGCGGCGCTCCGTTAGCGGTATAACCGCGACCTATGTCAGAAACGCGGACCTACGATAGGCATGTGTTTTTGGTCCGCGAGGTACGACAAAATCGACCTAAGTCACACACGTAGGTCCCTATCCCTGACGTAACTAGAGGGCTACCTGTAATAGAAAAACCTATACTTCAAACCAAAATCACATTTATGCTTGTTGATGATGTGCTTTCTTCCTCCACTCTGCAAGTATTTCCATCTTCTACCGCATATCTGTATTTGGATCATGGAAGCATCAGTTCCAGGAGGAGTTGTCTCCCAGCAATACTTTCCAGCTTGTTCTGGGGGACCCTGGGGCATTCTCAGGCCATATAAAATGCACAATTCCTCCTGTGACTTCTGGGTCTTCCTCAGGGCCACATACCTGTGGGTCATGCCTGGAAAACTTCTGAAAGGAGGTAGCTAGAAGGCATCCTAATCAGATACCTGAACCACCTCAACTGACTCCTTTCAATTCAGAGGAGCACCAGCTCTACTATGAGCTCTCTCTGGATGATGGAGCTCCTCAGCCTATGCAAAGCCTGGTCACCCCATGAAAGAGGCCCATTTCGTTCACTTGTATCAGGGATCTTGATTTTTCAGCCATGAGCCAAATCTCATGACTACAAGTGAGGTTTGGAATGTAGACAGACGAGTACATCAAGAGCTTTGCCTTTTTACTCAACTCTTTCTTCACCATGACTGACAGAAGCAATGCCTGAAGAAGCCCTCATCCACTGATACACCTCCTGTTTCATTCTACCATCACTCATGAACAAGACGTCTAGATACTTGAACTTCTCCGTCTCAGGCAACCCCCCTCCCCCCCTCCACACACACACACACAAACACACATACACACACACACACATACACATACACACAAAATGCCTTGTGGAACACAGTCATAAGCCTTCTCCATATCCCAAAAACAAATGTACATTGTAGAGTGGAGAAGCAAATTCCCCTGATCCCCTTAGCAATGAGCCCACACGGGGGCAGAGGTCTGTCTGTCACAGGCATACTCTCTGCCTCAC
>JBBPBX010037090.1:8782-31106 GCA_038048925.1 Garcialebias charrua | reverse complement strand
TGTGTATGTGTGTACATGTATGTATGTGTATGTATGTATATATGTATATATATATATATATATATATCATAGCTTTAATTGTAAAACTAAGCTATTTAATGATAAGAGGTACTGATAAATTATTCTTGAACGCTTGGTTTAAGTGATTGTGGCTCATGGGCAGTTTAGTTGAGTAGTCCTGGTCTAATGCTTGTTGCACTAGAGGTGAATTAACTGGTGTTTGTAAATTAAATTTAAAGCACAGCTCGTTGTCTGCACTGGTGAAGGTGAACAATGTCACAGCGGTTGTTTGTTTTTGTTGTTTGCCTGTTTGTTTTGCTTTTACTTTTATGTTTTCTGTCTCTTTCTTTTGTCTTCTCCATATCCTTTATTAGCACACAGGCACAAGGGCAGATATACACCCATGTAAATCCACACAAATACCTCATAAGGAAATACAACCAGGATGTATCCTCAAGAACAACACTTAGATGATTTCTTAATGATAACTAATCATCCCTCAAAGATTATGTTTTTACCTGGGTGTTTTATTATTTTTTATATTTGTGATAATGGGTATGGTTTATCTATATTCTCACTTAGATTATTTCTTAATGATAAATAATCAACCCTCAAAGATTATGTTTTTACCTGGGTGTTTTATTATTTTTTATATTTGTGATATGTGTGGTTTATCTATATTCTCACAATCACAAGTGTGGGCACTTTATGGTTTGTCACATGGAACATTAATGGAGCTGGTAGCCAACGTAAAAAAATATAGAATTTTTAACCAGATTAAAAGATTAAAAGCAGATGTTGTATTACTCCAAGAAATTCATAAATTAGACTCAACTGTGGATGAGCTGAAAACTTTCGAGTTTCCTAATGTATTCTCAGCCTGCTATAATTCAAGACAAAGAGGGGTAGCAATTTTAATACATAAAAAACTTTAACTTTACAGTATCAGATCAGGTTATAGACCCGCACGGTAGATATTTAATGTTAAAGCTATCAATATTCAGCCAAAATTATTGCATTGTTAGTATATATGGGCCGAATGTAGACGACGCTACTTTTTTCATGACTTTTTTTCTACTCTATCAAATCACATAGATTCCTCATTGGTAATGGGAGGTGATCTCAACTTTGGTTTAGATGATAAAATAGACAGACTGAATTCCAAAACTAAATATTAGTCAATCATCAAAACTAGACTCACCATTAACATTAGATGAGCTCCATGAAGCAATTAAAAGCATGCCTAATAAGAAATCTCCAGGTCCTGATGGATATCCAATAGAATTCTATAAAAAAAATTGGGACATACTAGAACCAATATTTTACAGAGTGCTACTTAAGTCAGAGGAAAATGGCAGGTTACCAACACATATGAATTCAGCCAACATTAGTCTCCTATTAAAACCAGACAAAGACCCGGTATTACCTACCAGTTATCGTCCAATCTCTCTTATTAATGTTGATGTTAAAATAATTTGTAAAGTCTTATCTAAAAGACTAGAGAAGATAACTCCTGTTATTATACATCCAGACCAAACCGGATTCATAAAAGGAAGACACTCAAACACAAATACACGAAGATTATATAATGTAATAGAGTATTCGTATTTTAAAAATATTGAAACAGCTATTTTTTCTTTAGATGCTGAAAAAGCATTCGATAGAGTAAATTGGAATTTCTTATTTGCTACCTTAAATAAATTTGGATTTGGGAATTACTTCATTAACTGGTTAAAAATATTATATAGTTCACCAACAGCGTGCGTCAGGACAAATAATCAATTATCTTCAAGCTTCTGTTTACAGAGGGGCACCAGGCAAGGTTGCCCACTTTCACCAGCATTATTTGCTATTTTTATTGAACCTTTAGCAGCAGCAATAAGGCAAAGTGCTGATATTAAAGGCATAAAGGGTAGAAACATAGAACATAAAATTAGTCTTTATGCTGACGATGTTTTGCTTTTTCTTGAGAACTCAGGAAACTCTGTATGTGGCCGCTGGTGGAGCTCGTTCGGTTCTTCCCCTTGGTCGGATCTAGGGAGTGGACGAGTGGCTCATCCTGTTCGGGTGGCCCTGGGGACTCTGGGCTCGGGGTCCTTCTTGGGGTCTTGGCTTTGATCGCCCCTTCGTCTGCCTGGACTAGAATCTACAATCTACAATTAATACAATAAAAGGTTCTCTATAGAGTACATTATACAGGTCAGCGAATGTTTAAGATGGGTTTTATACCATCTAACAACTGCTCACAGTGCAAAGGCAACATACCTGATGACTATATTCACACACTCTGGTTATGTCCACCCGTTCAGAGGTTCTGGGTACAGGTATGTGAAGACTTGTCTAAATGTTTGAAATGTAATATCCCTCTCTCTCCATCTGTTTGCTTATTGGGTATCTTTGAAGATGTTATACTAGAAAATAATAGATCCTGTATGCTTTTCACTGCCTTATGCATCGCAAAGAAAACCATACTCATAAATTGGAAAAATAAAAATAATCTTAGCATTAATCAGTATAAAAATCTTCTGTTAGACCATATTAGTCTTGAAACAGCATCTGCCGACACATCGGATCAATCTATCTGGCACTCTTTGATCGGCTCCGTTACGTAGTGAGGGTGGGGGGTCTGGGATCTGGCCTTGTGGGGCTTTGGGGCTGGTGTGGGGGAGGTTGGGGTTTGGGGCGCCGGGGGGTTGGGGCTGTTTGGGCGGGGAGGACACTGCCTTCGACCTGGGGAGGACCGGGGGGGTTCTGGGGGATGTCTGCTGGGGGCGGCATGCGGGCCCTCGGGTGGTCGGGGGCGGCGTCATGGGTCGTCGGTCGGTGACCCGGCTGTGCTGGGGTGGCTTCGGGGTGGGCGCCGGGAGCTTGGGATTCTGGGGACGTGTCGTCCCCGGGCTTGGGCCTGGTGGGGGTCGGGGGTCTTGGGCTCTGGCAGGCGGGTCGCCGGGCTATGGGCTGGCTCACGCTCTGGTGCCCGGCCCTGGCCGGGGGCCCTCGGCTCGCTGGTGGGCTGGGGGTTCATGTGCTGGGGGGTTGGGTGTCTGGGGGCGTGACTGGTGGCCCATGGGAGGGGGCAGTGTGACCCAGCCTGGGTGTCTAGTGTGTTATGTGTTCTGAAAGATGTTAGGGTGAAGGGTGGGTGTAGTATTTCTTCTGGGGTGGGGACTGGGTAGATGTCCTTGATGATGGTCTGGGACTATGCATGGCCGGTGGACGGGCCCTTTACTATGGTGGGGGCCCGCTCCCGGTGGTTCCTGGCTCTGTCGGCGGTTGGGCGGGCGCTCTTGGCCTGTCGTCCATGTGGGATTTTGTGTCCTCCTGGGTGGCGGGCTGACTGCGGTTAGCAGGGGTCTTGGCGGCCCTGGTGGATGTGGGCTGTTGGTCCTGCTGCTGGCGGCCCTCGTGGCCGTGTCCCTCTCTGGTCTGGGGCTCAACGGGCCTGGCGGTCAAGAGGTGTTTGGCCTCGATCCTTGGGTGGACGTTGGCGAACTGGGGGGGTATGCAGGGTCAGCGGGGGAGCTGACTCGCTGCAGGAGCATTGTCCCTGTAGTTATTTTCTCCCGCCTCCGCCCTCTTCATTTCAAATTAATACGTGTAGGGATGATTTTGAGGCTTAGGTGTGCTGCAATGTTCTTTACATCTCTGTTGTCCAAAGCCACCTGGGACTCAATTTTATTATATACCATACCATACCATACCATACCAACTTTATTTATAGAGCACTTTTTGCACCCAACAGGACCAAAGTGCTGTACACACAATCACAAAATACAATACAATCATAAAATGGAAGGGACTAAAAACAGTACTAAAATAATAAATTATGAATACAATAAAACAATAAAACAAAGTTAAAACATCTCAGATTGTATCAAAAGCCAAAGAAAAAAGATGGGTTTTAAGAAGAGACTTAAAAACAGCAAGTGAAGAGGCCTGTCTAATGTCTAATGGGAGGTCATTCCAGAGCTTAGGAGCCACCACAGAGAAAGCACGGTCCCCTCTAAGCTTGCGCTTTGTCCTCGGTACCCTCAGAAGCAACTGGTCAGCTGACCTGAGCGAACGAGAGGGTGTGTAGTAATGCAGCAGCTCTGACAGGTATGGAGGGGCATGGCCATTTAGAGCTTTAAAAGTAAATAAAAGTATTTTAAAATGAATCCTGTAACGCACCGGTAATATACGTTAGACATTCACTCATATGATGATGATGATGATGATGATTAGCCATTTAGTCGAAGTCGACTTTCGGCCACTTTATGGATCTGTCCTCTCCATGCGTTCCTGTCCTCTACGATTACTTTGAGTTCTGTGATCGTCTTGCTGGTGGCCGATGTGATTGTATCAAGCCAGCGTATTCTTGGCCATCCTCTTCTTCTCGTCCCGCTCACTTTGCCCAGCATCATCGAAGTCTCCAGTGAATTTGCGCGCATAACGTGGCCGAAAAAGGACAGTTGTTGTTCGACGATTTTGCCCTCAAGCGACATTTTCGGCTTGATACGGTCCAGGACCATCTTGTTTGCTGTCCGCAATGTCCAGGGTATGCGCAGTAGTCTTCTCCAACACCAGAGTTCGAAAGCGTCGATTTTTCTTCTTTCTGCTTTCCTGATTGTCCAGCTTTCACATCCATATGTTGCTATGGGAAAGACAATGGCGTAGACGAGTCTCGTTTTCGTCGCAATGCTCACATCCTTGCTCTTCCAGACTTTTTTTTTTTAAATTTTTTATTTATCAGGAGAACATACAACAATTAACAATACATATATTTTACGAAACTTACATGACTTCTCCAAATAAAATTTTCTTTTCTCCCCTTTTCTCCCCTCCCCTCCCTCCCCCCTCCCACAACCAAACATATCACACCCCACTAACCTAACCAAAAACAAGAGGAAATAGAAAAAAAAAAAAAAAAAAAAAAAAAAAAAAAAAAAAAAGGGGGGAGGAGGGGGGATAGGACGGCATCAAAAAACTAAAAGGAAACGAGTGTTTTACCCATTCATTTATTCTTCAGAGTTAAGTCACATGGTAGTGTGATGAGTTAGTCCCATCAGTCTGTGCATTGAGCATGAATCAGGGTATCAATCTGTATGTTGTGAAGGCAAAGATTTTACATATGACACAAAGGGTGCCCATTTATAAGTAAATTTTTCAGAACTACCTTTCACTGTTAATGAAATTTTTTCTATTTTCAAGAATGATCTTACGGTGTTAAGCCATTGCGATGTGGATGGAGGTGTGGGAGATTTCCACGCGAGCAAAATACAGCGCCTGGCAAGGAGAGAACAGAAGGCTAGGACCTCCCTCTGCTGGCGGGATAGGTTAAGTGTGGTCCCTGGAACTCCAAAAATGGCAATAAGTGGATCATTCTGAATCTGGATCTTAAAAACTCCTGAGAGTATGGAGAAGAAGTATTTCCAGAACCCTTGTAATTTTGGGCAGAAGAAGAACATATGACTTAAGTTGCAAGGTGAGGCCTGACATCTATCACATTGATCTGAAATTGAATGGAAAATTTTTGATAGACGGGACTTTGAAAAATGTACTCTATTTATTACTTTAAACTGTATTAGTTGTAGTCTGGCACATGGTGTACTCTGGCGTATGCTGAGAATAACTTTATCCCACCATGACTCTGACAGTTCAACACCCAATTCCCGTTCCCATGCAGTTCTGGTTTTACCTGATGAGTCGGTCTCAATTGCCATAAGTTTTCCATAAATAATAGAAAGAGGAGATTTCAGATTAGGCTTCAAAGCTAGGAATTCGACCCATGGTGGGTCATTAGGCAAAGTTGGAAAATTTGGAAACCGTGATGAAACGCAATGTCTAATTTGGAAATAAAGAAATAAATGTGAAGTGGGTAGATTAAATTTAGAAGACAATTCTGAAAAACTAAGGAACAAACCATCTTCGTAAAGGTCTCTCATTGTTCTAATACCTCTCTCATGCCAAATTCTATAGGCAGCATTAGTAGATGCTGGAGAGAAAATGTGATTCTTTAATAACGGCATTTTATTAGATGGTAATACAAATTTAAAATGGGACCTAAATTGTGACCAGATCCTGAGTGTGGAAAGCACTATAGGATTTGTAGTAACAGAGGATAGTTTAATTGGTAATGATGAATAAATAATTGAGGCAGGTGAAAAAGATGCAGAAATCGATTGAACTTCAAGTTTGCACCAAATCAGATCCGGTGAATTTAACCAATAATTCAGTTTATGAATATGCGAGGACCAGTAATACATTGTAAAATTGGGTAGAGAAAGACCACCATTTGTGGTGAACTGTTGTAATAAAGAAAGTCTCATTCTGGGGGCCTTTCCATTCCACAGAAAGGAAGAGACCATCTGATCCAGGGACCTGAAGAACTGTTTGGGCAGAAACAAAGGGATGTTTTGATATAAAAACAGAAGTCTAGGTAGCACATTCATTTTGATAATATTAATCCTGCCTATTAGTGAAAGAGGGAGAGAGTTCCACCTCTGAAGGTCTGATGCAATTTGGGAGACTAGTGGGGTATAATTCTGAGAAAACATCGAGGGCAGAGTACGTGTAATATTAATTCCCAAATATCTAAACCCCGAGGGACTGAGCCTAAAAGGGATATCAGAGGGCTTAAGCTTTAAAGCTAATGAATTCACTGGGTAGCATTCGGTTTTAAGTGAATTAATTTTATAGCCGGAATACGATCCAAATTTTTCCAGAGTATTTAAAATTGGGGGAAGGCTACATAATGGGTCAGAAACATACAGGAGAAGGTCATCTGCATATAAGGACAGTTTAAGCTCGACGCCAGAGCGGATGATTCCGTGAAAAGAAGAAAGGGATCTTAGGGCAACAGAAAGAGGCTCAATGGCTAACGCAAACAAGAGGGGGGAAAGAGGGCAACCCTGTCTAGTACCACGCCCCACCGAAAAATAGTCCGATTGGATGGAATTAGTAAGAATACATGCTTGAGGAGATGTATAAAGTAGTTTGATCCAGGACACAAACCTCTCTCCAAAACCAAACCTATTAAGAGCGGCAAAGAGATACTCCCATTCTACTCGATCAAAAGCTTTCTCGGCGTCAAGAGAAATGATTACTTCAGGAGACTTGGGGGAATGAGTTGAAAAAATTGTGTTCAATATTGTACGGGTATTAAAAAACAACTGGCGACCTTTGATGAATCCATTTTGTTCTTGTGAGATAATCAGAGGGAGAACTGTCTCAAGCCGAGTTGCGAGTATTTTGGACAAAATCTTAAAATCCACATTCAAGAGTGAAAGGGGTCTATAAGACTCGCAAGCAGTAGGATCTTTATCCTTCTTTAACAGGAGAGAGATTGAAGCTTGAGTCAAGGTGGGAGGTAGCAGGCCACGCCCGAATGACTCATTATAAACCTCGAGAAGAAGAGGGGCTATCTTATCTTTAAATTTTTTGAAAAATTCGGCAGAGAAACCATCCGAGCCAGGTGTTTTACCACTTTGCATATTCTTAATTGACTCTAATATTTCTTCTAATTTAATGGGAGCCTCAAGTTGGTCAGAAATCAATTTGTCTATCCTAGGAATGTCAATATTCTGAAGAAAGGCGAGTAGCTCGTTTGAGTCTGCTTGTAGTTCAGATTTATACAGATCGCAGTAGAATTTTTTAAAGGTGTCACTAATGGAGACAGGGTCTGAGACAAGGTTGCCCGATCGATCCTTGATTTGCGATATTGTGTGAGAGCTAGCCTTTCGTTTCAGTTGATGTGCCAAAAGTCTACTTGGTTTTTCCCCATGCTCATAATAAGTGGCTCGAGATCGGATTAAGAGACGCTCCGCATCAGATGTTGTTAAAAGATCAAGTTCCATTTGAAGATCCTGTCGCTGTTTCAGCAAATCGTGTGACGGATTAACGGCATTTTGCCTGTCAATATTCTGAATTTTTGTTGATATTTCTGATATCTTAGTGCGTAGATTTTTATTGACATTAGCTGAAAAAGAAATAATCTGACCACGAATATAGGCTTTTAATGTTTCCCATAATAGTGAGGGAGAAATTGTATCGCTCTTATTGAACATTAGGAAATCGTCAATTGCTGATAAGATGAATTTATTAAATGGCTCATCTGATAACAGGAGACTATTAAATCTCCAACGAGGACTAGAACGGGGTTTATTTATAAAGTTTATATCAATGCTTAGAGGAGAATGGTCTGAGATAACAATCGGATAGTATTCAGAAGAAGTGACTCTCTGCATTAAAGAGCTGTCAACAAAAAAATAATCTATACGGGAATAGGATTGGTGCACCTGCGAGTAAAAAGAATAGGTCCTTGTTAGTGGATTCTGTGCCCTCCATGGATCTACATATCCATTTTGGGACACAAAATCCAAAATAGATTTAGACATATTAGACTGTGTGCAGGGCCGAGATGAAGAGCGATCTAATGATGTGTTCATAACACAATTCAGGTCCCCAGCTAAAATTAACAGATGAGTGTCAAGATATGGAAGTGTGCTTACTAAATTGTTTATAAAGTCTGGGTTATCAAAGTTTGGTGCATAAATGTTCACTAATAAAACGGGAGTATGGAACAGAGAGCCCGCGATTATAAGAAATCTGCCATTTGTATCCTTCATTATTTTTGATGCTGTAAAATGAATATTCTTATTAAATAGTATGGCAACTCCTCTGGCTTTTGAGTTGAAGCTCGAGTGGTAAATCTCCCCAATCCATGGATATTTAAGCCTGACCTGATTTGAATTTTGCAAATGTGTTTCCTGTAGGAATATTACGTCTGGATTCAGGCGTTTCATATGAGAATATATTTTAGACCGTTTCACCGGATTGTTAAGACCTTTAACATTCCAGCTTAGGAATCTGACAGCAGATGATGTCGAGGAAGCTTTCAAATCAACAGCCATGTGACCTGTTGTTCATAATAAGGGTTGTAAAATATTGCCATCCTTCCCAATCCCCGCCCACACCCCAGGAGAGAAAAAAAAAAAAAAAAAAAAAAAAAAAAAAAAAAAAAAAAACAAACAAAAAAAAAAAAAAAAAAAAAAAAAAACCCCCCCCCTCGCACTTGGCCCTTCCCCAGATGAAGGGACTGTGCAGACTCCAACAGGAGTCACTAGAAAACTTGTCCTTACGGTCAAATGGCACCACATCACAACCTGTACCAGGTGACTCCCACAGAACTAGCTAAATGAAAAGAAAATTTAAAATATGTAATAGGCACTAATCTGGAAGAGCAAGAACTCTTTAAAAAACAAACAACAAAAAAAAACAACAACTAAAAAAGCAGTGATTGTTAATAATAATAACTAATAGTAATAACATTCCCCAAATGCGAACCAAAGCCCACCATATAATCCAAAACATTAAATCCCTAAATGTAATTAAAACACACTGATTATAATTCTAAACATTAAAACCGTGAATGCAAACAATACACAGTAATTATAATTATAAACATTAAATCCGTGGATGCAAACAAAACACCCTAATTATATTTCTAAGCATGAATAGTAATAATAACTAATAATACTAACGTTCCCCGACTATGAAAAAAAAATAAAAATAAAAGAAGAAAGAAAAAAAAGCTGGCTAATTATATTTCTAAACATTAAATCCGTGAATGTAAACAAAGCACTCTAATTATGTTTTTAAACACGAATGACTAACTAATAACTAATAATACTAACGTTCTCTGGGTATGAAAGAAAAAGCACACTGATTATTATTTCTACCCATTAAATCCGTGAGTGTAAACAGAGCACTCTGATTATATTTTTAAAACATGAATAATAATAATAATAGTTACTAATAATACTGACGTTCCCTGAGTATGAGAAAAAAAATAAAAATAAAAAAATAAAAATAAAAAATAATAAAAAAGCACACTGATTATTATTTCTACCCATTAAATCCGTGAGTGTAAGCAGAGCACTCTGATTATATTTTTAAACGTGAATAATAATAATAATAATAATAATAATAATAATAATAATAATAATAACAACTAATAATAATAATGTTCCCTGAGCATGAAAGAAAAGGCACACTGATTATTATTGCTACCCATTAAATCCGTGGGTGTAAACAGAGCACTCTGATTATGTTTTTAAACGTGAATAATAATAATAATGACTAATAATACTGACATTCCCTGAGTGTAAAACAAAGTACACTAATTATATTTCTCATTTTGCAATCGACTCGATGTACACACTCGCCTCTTCAGGGGACGTGAACACTCGTGTGGTTCCCTCATGCGTGATCTTCAGCCGGGCCGGGTGGAGCAGGCCGAACCGAACACCCTGGACGTTGCGAAGTTTGCGGCGACACTCAGTGAAGGCGGCCCGCGCGCGAGCCGTTCTGGCAGTGTAGTCGGGGAACACAAAGATATTTGTACCGTTCACTTTGATCTGCTGCTGCTCCTTCGCCTTCGCCAGGATTTTCACACAGTCCGTGTGGTAGTGTAGCTTAGCCACAATTGGACGGGGCCGCTCGCCTGCTTTCGGTTTGGGTACTGGGATGCGGTGAGCATGATCGAGCAGCGGGTCCTCCTCGAAGCCGAAGGCCTCCTTTAGCATCCGGGAGACCGCAGCCGTTGTAGCCGATGAAGGGTCATCCTCCGGGACACCGATAATCCGGATATTCTGACGTCGGGACCGGGATTCAAAATCGTCACATTTATCCTCCAGCTGTGCCACCGTCTTCGTGAGGCTCTCGACTTTTTTCTGGAGGCTAACGATGTCATCTGTGCAGGTAGAGACTGACTTCTCCACCTCTGCTACCGTTAGCTTTAGCCCCGTGAAGTTCTCCTGCACTGCAGCTAGCCCCGATGATAGCTCATTTTTGAAGGCGGACAGCTCGGCGTTGATCGACGAGAGACTTTCACCCAGAGCGGCTTGGAATTCTGCTTTAATTATAGCAGTAAAGTCCTCTCGGAGAGCCACCAGCAGCTCCTGTTTGAGGCTGCCGACGTCACAAACTGTAGCGGCAGCTGCTGCTTTAGACGGAGGAGGTGACCCAGGATAGCTCGAGGTTCCGCCACGAGTAGCAGGCCACAGGTGAGCTTCGATCGAACTTACTCCTTTAGGTCCTTTAGCAGGCTTTGGTGGCATTTTGGCGATGAACAGGAGATATGCGTTGAATGTGTAAGTTGTCTGTTGTTTGCGGTCAAAATCGGAAGAAAGTGCCAGGCATTAGTTGGAAAACAGGCCAGTTCCGCAGGAGCGCACCTGAACACAACTTATCCCACCGCCATTCAGCCGGAAGTCCTCGCTCTTCCAGACTTTATCCATTCCTTGCATTGCGGCCCAGCCAAGTGCAATCCGCCTTTTGATCTCTGGTCCGGATTCGCCGTTTCGGTCAATTTTGGCTCCCAGGAAGATGAAATCTTGGACTGGCTCTATCTTTTCATTGTTGATCTTGATGTTTACTGCTTCATTGCACGCCGTTGTCATTCACTCATAAACATCCTCATAAAATTCACATATAAGAAATTGGGGTGAGCACTATGGTTATGGATGTCGAGATGACACCACTCTCGCCTACCGTGCCTGTGCTCACTCACAATTATGCATTTAGACAGTAAGGGCCTGGGTTAGAGTTGGGGTGGAGGGGAAACTGGCATTATGCCAGCCTATGCTCCTTCTCTTTCCTTTTTTAAGTGCACTTTAAAACAACACACATCAACAGCACATTTGGGGACGGGGGTGTGTGTGTCGGGGTCTAGGTTTGTTAATTATTATTATTTTTTTTTTCCTCTCTGGCCCCCCTAGTTCTCTGGCGGCTATTCTGGGGGTGGGGTCCGGTAATGTGACGGGCCGTCGGGTGTTGTCTTGGACCATGGGCGGGTTCGGGGCCTGGGGGTTCGTCGTGGGCGGGGCTGGCAGTGCGCTCCCTCTGGGGTTGCTTGGGCTCGGGTGTCCTGTCCTGTTGGCGGGGCGCGGGTTGGGCCGGATCTTGGATGTCTGCTACTCTCCACCCCGGAATGAATGGGCCTACCTCCTGGGTTTGGATGTGGGCTGCCCCATGTAGGGGGCAGGTACATGTCTTGGACCTGGGGGGTATAGTGTGCATCGGGATTATGAATGGAACGTGTCGTTATTGTTCGTCTTTCTGTGAGTGAGGGTGAGGGTGGGTCTGAATGAGTGTGTCTGTGTATGAATGTTTGTCAGGCTGTGACTAGGACTGCCCCCTCTCTGATACTTCTGAGGCTACTTAGTGTCGCGCTCCTGCCACGTGGCCCTTGGTGGGTGTTCCTTTGCCTGCGGGCGTGCTTGGGGCCCTCACTGTCTGGGGTTGGGCGCTTGGGCGTGTGTCGGCTCGGCCTGGTGGCTGCCTGGTGGGGCTCGGGTCCTCTGGTCCTGTCGGGTCTGGGCCTGAGGGATGGGCGTCCCCGGTGCCCGGGCCTCGGTGTCCGGCCCGGGGGCTACGTCGGTGCAGCGGGCTCCGGCGGGGGCCTATGAATGTGTCGCTGTTGACCCCGGGGGGTCATTGTGTGTAGTCACTGGTGGGGCTTTTCCTGTTCTCCCCTTTGGTCGGATCTGGGGAGTTGGTGAGTGGCTCGTCCTGTTCGGGTGGCCCTGGGGACTCTGGGCTCGGGGTCCTTCTTGGGGTCTTGGGCTCTGGTTGCCCCTTTGCCTGCCTCAGGCCTTGGGGGGGCGGATCTCTGATGCTTCACGGTTGCTATTGAATGTTCTATTGGAGGAAACTTTTTCACTTGTGCATGCTCACAACCACACGCAAATGGATACAGGGATGTATATGTAGATATATGCAGATATGTAGATGGGTATATGAATGAATATGAATGTATATGTATGTATACTGTATATATATTTGTAGGTATGGTATGTATATTTATGGAAATCTACTGGAGGGTCATGAATGTTATTAGTCTTTATGCATGTGTTGCTGTGTTCTGTCATGTGCTTTGCAGGATTGTGGACGGAGGTTGGGTGTGTTTGCCTTGTGCTTTTTTGTGGATAATTGTTGTGTTTTGTTGTCTTACTTTCTTTATTTCCTTTCCTTTCTCTCTATTATAATTTTTTTTTAAATTAAAATAAATAAAATAAATAAAATAAATAAAATAAAAAATAAAAAATAATATTGGTGTGAGAGGATGGCTGTAAGGTGAGAAGGGAGGCCATCTATAAACGGGAAAAAAATAATAAAAATAATAAAAAAATAATGTGAATTTAGATGAAAAAGCTAAAATTAGAATAAACAGCTAAATAGTAGCCGAAATAGCAACAAAAAAAAGGCAGAAACTAGCAGACAAAAGCCGAAAGGAGCGTAACATGTTGAAATTAGCAGAAATAAGTTAATTAGGCTGAAAGTAGCAGACATTACCAAGAAAAACTTGGAATTTATCTGAAAAACAGCTGAAATTAGCATAAAAATGCTAACAAGGGTAGCGTGCCCTCTACGGGTCGGGGAGGATGTCCTTACCCAAGTGGAGGAGTTTAAGTATCTCGGGATCTTGTTCACGAATGAGGGAAAACTGGAGCGTGAGATCGATAGGCGGATAGGTGCAGCGTCCGCAGTGAAGCGGGCGCTGTACCGGTCTGTCGTGGTGAAGAGAGAGCTGAGTCAAAAGGCAAAGCTCTCAATTTACCGATCGATCTACGTTCCCACCCTCATCTATGGTCATGAGCTTTGGGTTATGACCGAAAGAACAAGATCTCGGATACAAGCGGCTGAAATGAGTTTTCTCCGCAGGGTGGCTGGACTCTCCCTTAGAGATAGGGTGAGAAGCTCAGTCATCCGGGAGGGACTCGGAGTAGAGCCGCTGCTTCTCCACATCGAGAGGAGCCAGTTGAGGTGGCTCGGGCATCTGGTTAGGATGCCTCCTGGACGCCTCCCTGGTGAGGTGTTCCGGGCATGTCCCACCGGGAGGAGACCCAGAGGAAGACCCAGGATACGCTGGAGGGACTATGTTTCTCGGCTGGCCTGGGAACGCCTTGGGATTCCCCCAGAGGAGCTGCTCCAAGTGGCTGGGGAGAGGGAAGTCTGGGCCTCCCTACTTAGGCTGCTACCCCCGCGACCCGACCCCGGATAAGCGGAAGAAAATGGATGGATGGATGGATGCTAACAAGGAAGGTGAAAAGTTAGAACAAGCATAAGAAAGCAGAAAGAACACTTTTGCCCATTTGCCGGTAGGCTGAAAGAAGCAGAAATGAGCACAAAATAAGTGGAACTTAACTGGAAAAAGCTGAAATTATCAAAAAAACAGCTGAACAGTAAAAAAGCAGAATGGAGAAAGTATATTTTTGCTGAATTAGGCTGAAAAAAGTAGAAATGGGTACAAAAAATATGGTGGGAGTGGTGGCACAGAGGTTAAGAAGGTGAGCTTGTGATCGGAAGATCCCCGGTTCAAGTCCCAGTACCGACAACATCAAAAATGTGGGTGGGATAAAAATGGCTGAAAAATGTTGAAATGTGTACAAAAAATATGGAATTAGCTGGAATAAGCTGAAATAAAAAAACAATTGAAACTTGCATAAATAATCTGAAAGGAGCACAACAAGCTGAAATTAGCAGAAAGAAGTTAGAAGAAACATAAAAATATTGTATTTAGCAGAAAGAGCCAGAAAGGAGCATCAAACAGCTGAAAGTAGTTGAGAAAAAAACTTAAATTTGCACAAGGAAGCAAAACCAGAACAAAAGGTGTAAGGAGCAGTAAAAGGTTGCAAAAACATCTAAAGATTTGAAGGATGTAAAATGAGCTCAATTCATTTTCTAAAAAAAAAAAAATGGCAGAAAAGGCTAAATGTAAAATAAAGCTAAAGTTGGACCAATGCCAAAAGTCAGAGCACCTTTCTCCTGAATGAGCTGAATGTTTGATATATGATTTGTTGAAATAGCACAAAAACTGGAATGAATGAGCAAGATGCTGCAAAACATACAGAAGACAAATGGATCACAATACTGTAAATGCTTCATGAGCTGTCACAAATATTTTTACAGATTCTTGCATTTGTTCATAATCCTCTCCTCCTGCCCAGATGTCCGTACCTGGCTGTCCATCTGTCTCCTGCCATCCCCGTGTTTGCCGTCGTCCTCTTCCTGTTCGCCATAGCGTTTCTCCTGAGGACAAGCTTCAGCGACCCCGGGGTTCTGCCGCGGGCCCTCCCAGAGGAGGCCAGTTTCATAGAGATGGAAATTGGTGAGTTAAAGAAGTGGTTTGAACGCAGTCCTCCTTAATTCTCTGTAGATAAATGCAAAAGACCCACACTTGTCTTCTAAAGCGCTGATGGGTTTAGAGTCAGAGTCAGAGAGTCTTTATTGTCATTTGCACTGCATGTGGTACATGTGATGAAAACGAGATTATGTACACGGGGTCCCAGTTACATCCAACAACAAATGCAAGAGAAAAACAGTAATAACATCTAGGATTAACTAAGAAAAACATCAACTAGTAATACACTAAGCCCTAATGTAGTAGAAAAACATCATTATAAACAGCAGCACGAACACGAGTCTGTATGAGCAGATGGTCACAGATAATAATAATTGTCTTTTCCTGTCATCTGTGTATGTTTCCCATACACAGACGAAATTCGTCTCTGCATTTAACCCAACCACCACCAGGTGGTGCAGTGAGCAGCCAGAAAGCGCCCGGGGAGCTGGAGAATTAGGTGTGCACTCATAGACACCCCAAGGTGTGTAGTGGCCGGGGCGCGAACCCGCGTCCTTCGGGTCCCAAGTCGGGAGCCCTGCCACTACACCATGAACACAGCAACAAGAAAACAGATCAGCATCAGCATGATGTGATATTTTGCAGTGTTTATTCATATTGATTATTTATTCATGAGTCTAACAGCCTCAGGGTAGAAGCTGTTCCTCAGTCTAGTGGTTCTACATTTGATGCTCCTCAACCTCCGTCCTGAGGGGAGTGGGGCAAAGAGTGAGTGTGCTGGGTGAGTGGGGTCTTTCATGATGCAGGTGGCTCTTTTCCTGCATCTGGAGGTGTAAATGTCTGTGATGGTGGGGAGACTGACTCCAACAGACTTCTGTGCAGCCTTCACCACTCTCTGTAGAGCTTTCCTCTCTGCAACTGTGCAGCCTCCATGCCACACGTTGATGCTGGAGCACAGGATGCTCTCCACTGCACACCTGTAGAAGGAGGTGAGGACTGGGCTGCTCAGACCAGCTCGTCTCAGCCGTCTGAGGAAGTAGAGTCTCTGATGACCTTTCTTGATCAGGCTGGTGGTGTTGTTGCTCCAGCTGAGGTTATCATTCAAGTGTACACCCAAGTATTTGTAGCTGGAGACCACTTCCACTGCAGATCCACTTATGTTCAGTGGGGTGTGGGTGTGTTTGTTCCTTCTGAAGTCCACAATCATCTCCTTTGTCTTCTTCACATTCATGTGAAGGTTATTCTCTTTGCACCAGCTCTCCAGGTGTTCCACCTCCTGTCTGTAGCTGGACTCATCATTGTTTGTGATGCATCCCACCACCGCTGTATCATCTGCAAACTTAACAATATGACAGCCTGGATGTGTGGCTGTACAATCATATGTGAGCAGAGTGAACAGGAGAGGGCTCAACACACATCCTTGAGGAGAGCCAGTGCTGAGGGTTATGGTGGAGGAGGAGAAGTTGTGGATCTTCACGGACACAGTTTCAAGAGTTGACACAGTTGCTCTGTGGAAAGTGTGGTCCTGCTGTGCCTGCAGTCAACCTACTTCACATATGGGGAGCAATATTATAGGCAGAAACATGGGTGTGCTATGGGGTCTCCAGTTTCTCCTATTGTTGCCAACCTGTACATGGAGGAGGTAGAAAAGAGAGCCTTGACGTCCTTTTCAGGGAGACCACCAAGTCATTGGTTCAGGTATGTTGACGACACCTGGGTTAAAATTAAATCTCAGGAAGTCCAACATTTCACTGATCACATCAACTCTGTGGATAAATATATCAAGTTCACACGAGAAGATGTAAGAAATGGCAGGTTGGCTTTCTTGGACTGTGAGGTCTCAGTTTCTGATAGAGGAAATTTGCAAACTGAGGTGTACCGCAAACCCACCCACACAGACCAGTATTTACAGTTTGACTCCCATCACCCTCTGGAGCACAAGTTAGGAGTCATCAGGACTCTGTATCACAGAGCAGACAGCGTCCCCACTAACTCAGCAGCCAGACAGAAGGAGAAATCACACACAAAACAGGCTCTAGAGAAATGTGGATATCCTAACTGGGCCTTCCTGAAAGCAGAGAAGAAACCCAAACAGGACTCCAGCCAGCCATCAGGTGAAAAGAAGGAACCCAGACCCAGACCAGTGGTCATTCCGTATGTTGCGGGAGTTTCAGAGACATTGAGACGTTTATTTTCTAAACACAACGTCCCAGTGGCTTTTAAACCCCAAAATACATTACGGCAAAGACTGGTTCATCCCAAAGATCCAGTCCCCCGGCACAAACAGAGTAATATTGTGTATGTTGTTCAGTGTCAGGAGGGTGATCAGTCTTATATCGGGGAAACTAAACAGCCACTGGCCAAAAGGATGGCCCAGCACAGAAGATCAACATCATCAGGTCAGGACTCTGCGGTCTACACTCATCTCCAGGCCAGCGGTCACTCTTTCAGGGATGAAGATGTTCACATCCTTGATAGAGAGGAACAATGGTTTGAGAGAGGAGTAAAGGAGGCCATCTTTGTGAAAAGAAACCGCCCATCATTAAACAGAGGTGGAGGCCTCCGGGTTCAACTGTCCCCCTCTAAAGCTAGATTCATACTTGACGCGTCGCGCAGCGCGCGAGGGTGCGCGCTCCAAAAGTGACGCAATTTCACAGTCCCCGCCCCTGCGCGTTGGCCCCGCGCGTGGGATTAGCGCGTGTCGTGCACCTCTGAATTTTTGAAACTCCGCAAGCCTCTGCGCGCGCGGTGGGCGCTACGATTTGATTGACAGGTCCCCACCCGACAGCCTTCACCCTCTTCACGCCGGAGCCTGCAGCTGTTTGCGCCGCTGTGGTCGTGGAGACGGAGTCGCGACGCATGGAGGAATGTTTTGTGACACAAAATGTATTAAATTCTCCTTCGTTCCTGATCTGGAGTCGGACTTTTCTTTTGTTTTTTCGCCAAAAGTCACGTGATCGCTTTCTCCTCCGCTGACTCCATGCATTAAAACCGCAAATAAAGACAACAGTTCAGCACGCGAGCGGAAAGCTATTTGTTTTTGTTGTGTGATTTCAAACAGTTCTTCTTCTACGGTAGATTTCTTCTTCTACACCTTTCTTGCAACATATGCACAGGTTTTAGAGGGTACTGCCTCCTGCTGGTCCGTAAAAGAACAGCACTTTGCCATGCGCCGCCGTGGGACAACTATAAACGCATTTCGCCGCACGGCACAGTGCACGTGCAGCGCGCGCGTGCCAGCCTGCGGACCAAAGCGCGAGTCTAACTCAGCCTTTACAATGCTGTTATTGCTAGTATCACTCAGCCCTCTGTGAATAGCAAACAACCATCAGGGTGCTAACGATCCATCATTAGGCTGATGGTCCTCCTTGATCATGTGAGCAGCTGGTTTCAGCTGTCATCAGCCAACTGGTTGTGCAACACTGTGAGAGGGTGCTATTTATAAGACTGAGCTGAATACAGAATCTCAGACTGAGGAAGTCTTTCGGACGAAAGATGAAACGTTTCTACAATTTTTTTGCTTTGTTTTGTTTTTTGAATGTCCAGAGGACCAGATTTAGCTTTTATTTTTTAGATTTTTCTACCTGGATTATTGAGCATGCATCAGGGCAATCAATTTAGAGTTTAAAATGTTTAACTAATTTGTTGTTGCTGTATCCTTTTTTTAACACATCTTTTTGGCTGATTTTGACTTAAATTAAAATGCAGGAGTCTAAATCTTTGGCAGCTTGTTAGTTATTTGGGACAGAACGGAGTGAAGCTGTTCCTCAGAAGTGCCTCCAGTCGTGCGTTCACCTCCTTATTTTCTGCTGCTCTTTCCTCGAGAGTGCCGAGCCACTCAGCGTTATCAGCACCGATAACCCTGCAAACGCTGACCTTTTAGCTTCAAGCGTTCAAATGTTACAAGAGTGGTTGTCTCAGTTCTTGTGCTCTAACACCGTCTCCACCATCCAGAGACGTGGGCTGCAAATCAGATGGAAACAGTTCAGCAGGAAGTATTTAGAAGGAATGAATATTTCAGTAAATTTGTTAGCTAAGCCAAACAAGCTCAGTCCTTTTGATTTATTCATGATTGTTATGCTTCTATATTTATCTTTATCTTGTATCTGTGTTGATCTGAAGAGCTCCACTTCTCTGCATCCGACTCCAAACTGTGTGTTTTGCAGTCCCAAGTCAGCTGAGCATTGTCATTTCTGCTTTGACTCTGCAGTATTTTTACCTCCCTCCGTGCATCTGTGCACCTCTGTGGTGTTATGTTTTGGTCTCACGGTTTGCAGAAAAGAGCTGCTTGTGATAGAAGAGGTCTGTAAAAGCAAAGCTGAGCTGTTCAGTCCTCTGAGGAGTAGTTAGCTGCACTCAGTCTGACTCATTCTGCAGGATGACGAAGTCTCCGTGGTTAAACCGTGGAGCTTTAGCCTCAATGATCCTGAAAACTCTTCACGAGGAGCTCCCACTTGGACTGACCTGCGATCAGAGCTGAAACAAGAAGCGGAACATATAATCACTCAGCTGATTAATTATTAGACGGAAAATTAATTGGCTTGCTTTGACAGATTCATTAGTGGTTTCAGGTGATTTTAGGCTAAAGTTGAATAATTGCACTTCTATTTATATTGTTGGTAAAATTAGTTTAAGTTTACGTTGCCATTTCATGCAGGGATGTCCAATCCTGGTCCTCGAGGACCACTATCCTGCACGTTTTAGATGTTTCTATGCTCCAGCACACCTGATTTGAACCATGGGTGATTAATTGACTTCTGCAGAACATGAAGAGATAATTTAACCATCGGATTAAATGTGATCATCATGAGCACTATGGTCCTTAAAGATCAGGATTGGACACCCCTGATTTAATGCAGTTTAGCTAATATGCTAATGTTGTTAATTAACATATTACCAGAGTATTTCTGTCAAACAAAACATCCCATAAAAACAACATGTTAATGAAGCCAGAGCTGAAAAATCTTTGGAAAAAACAAGACAAAATGTCCTTCCATTAATGAAAAAAGTTCCTTATTGCTGGGTAAAGAGAGGCAAAGTTGAACATTAATGCTTTTGCTAATGTCTCTGTGTGCATCTATGTGTCTGTTAGCAAAATATCTCATGAACCACTGGATGTGTTTGATGGGAAGCTTGGATAATAATCATTAACTGAACATGTTTGATTTCTTGATGGCTGCCACAGCTAAGAGACCTTAGCCAACACAGAAATGTTTATATCTCAATGAATTTAGTTCAAGTCTGGTGTGGTGGTAGCTGAGAGTCATTCTTATCACCTACTGTCTCAGTATGACTTCTGTAATATTATCATTTCTCTCAACCTAAGGTGGTGTTAGTTTAAAAGTCTGACGTGAAAGCAGGTGGGTGTTTTGATGCAGCAGCCTGGATGTTTTGTCCCCTCAGCCTGTTAGAGGCTGTGCTGATGGTGGTTGTGTGTGTTATTGTGTGTGTGTGTGTGTGTGTGTGCTAATACAAGAAGATGGATCCTCTTAGAATAAAGTGCCACCAGTTTACCCGAGGGAGTGGCATCAGTTTCCTGTGAGCGGTGACTCACAAATTTATTCCCAGCTGCTTTGCCCTGAAGACCAATACTTGACAATTCATGTCAATTATCTTCAACAGGAAAACATTTTCCCCCCGCAGCTTTTATTCGATGGGCTGGATTTATTTCTGCAGAAACTGTTTTACACTAGAGAAAATCTTCATTAATGGCTTTTCTCCAAACACTAAGAACCCTCCTTTTCTGAGCTCGTTCTCCTCCTAAACTAATTTAATTTCCACAAATATTGTATGTTTTTATCTTAATGCATCCTCAGAAAATCAAATGAGAACTCCGGCTCTTTCCCATTAACCGCACGGCTCACGGCAGCACGTTAATGGTGGATTTCTGCACAGCAGCTCTTCTCCTGAGAGATCCCGACTCGCGGCTCGGAGATGATTAACTGTCCCTCCTGCTCCCCGCAGGGATACATAATCAGAACATTTAAATCGTCGATAATAAAGAATGCATGAGAGTTTAATTTGTTTGGTGGCTGCTGTGCAGGAAGCAAGAGCCGTAAAAAAGTGGATTTAAAATATGTTTGTGTTTGGGAGGTTGACTGAAGCTCAAATTCAGCGAGCTGATGCAGATATTGAATGATCTTGGCATTTTTGCAATTTCTTACTGTATACGTATATTTAATACAATCAAGTGCATCTGTACACAACAAGTAGATAATGAGGTTTTTGCATCTCTTAGTGTGTGTGAATTTGTCTGTTAGCAAAATACTTCATCAAGTTCAAGTTATGATTAACTGTCATATGCAAGGTTAACACAAGGTTAACAGTACAATGAAATGTTTAGGATGAGAAGAACCGAACTGACTCACACACACACAAAAAAAAAACAATCAAAGCAGAAATAAACAAAAAATACTAAAAGCATGCAATAAAGTACCAAAAAGTGAAAAAATAATTGTAATATTTACAAAGTCCTAAAGAGAGATAGTGAACAACAACATGGTAGAAATATAACGGTTCAGCAGGATGACTGAATGAATATGTATGATCATAACACATTAAAGGAGGGCACGAGACACAAATATGAGGGTTCAAAACATTCAGTTTATTAAAGCTGCTGCTTCCTGTAAAAAATTATTATTAGGAACCGCCAATTCCCTTGTCCACCAAAAAAAAAAAAAGAGACACAAAACCCAAAGTACAAACTTAAAGGAGGACCTGGTGAGCCAGCCAAACCAAACAAAAAGGTACATTGTCCAACCCTATTCAGGGCCGTCGAAGCCGCTGCTGATACCTGACTAAATCTACTAAAAAAACACCTATTACGAAAGAAGGTGCGAAAACAGGACTACCAGTCTCACCAGGCCAAAATTAGTAAAAATAAACAAATAAATAAAAACATACAAAAAGTTCGTAAAAATGACCACCAATAGTAGGCTGCAGCTCCAGGACCACGAAAAAAGGAAAACCAAGGGCCCCGGGAAAACCAAGGGCGGCCAAGAAAAAGGTCCACAAAGGTGGGAGTCTAAGAGGAGCCAAACAGAGGGAGCCTGAGAGAAGAAAAAAGAGGTCAAAATCTCCCTGAAACCAGCCTATTTATGGGCGGGCGGAGAAGGCCACAGCCCAAGACCATTAAAGGCTGATTAGCCAACCCAAAACCTGTCCAAAGGGACTAAAATAATAAGGCCAATGTGTCTGGCA